>JAVJIF010014807.1:0-101260 GCA_038442645.1 Agave tequilana
GTATTGTGCATTAGAATTTATAGTTGCATAAATAGTTTTAATCCACATTAGTTGACCATTAGATTAGATATTCACCTATTCACCCCCTCTAGGTGATTTCATTGGTATCAGAGCCACGTGCTCTTGATTTGGGTCTAACAACCTTGAGTTAAAGATCCTCTTTATAACTAATTACAATATTGTACACACACATGGACTTCATGACACCTCCTACCTTGACATTCTTAACATCCAAACTTGAAAGTTAAGATGTCTTTGTACCTCAAAGCCTAAGTATTCATGTTTATCTTGCTACAATTAAAGATTCATATGTTAATAATAGCAAGTATATTGAGGCTAACTCAAAAACCATCCATGCTTTGAAGAGTACCCTAATAATGATTATTTATGTAGGGTTGTTAACTTTGATTCGGCTTTTGTAGTATGGAACACCATACTCTCCCTTGGCGAACAAGAACAATATTATGCGGGGAGTGACTCGGATGTTGGAAGTGATGCTTCTAACGTGTACTACATAGTCCAAGGGGATAACCCCTTGAGGTAAACTCCGAATCTGAGCTAGATGAGAATGTAGATATGTCATATGATGAGCTTGCATCTTTTTGTCAACAATTACTTAAAAAATATGACATGCTTAAAAAAGATAATAAGAAAATGAAAATAAATTTGATTGCTTATTAAAAGAAAATGATTCTTTTAAAAATAAAGTTGCATGCATAGAAAGAAAATGAATTTTTGAAAAATGAGAATATTTCCTTGTCCTCTAAGCTAAATGATCTTTGTGAAGGAAATACTTCTTTGAAAGATAAAATTGTTTTAGTAGAAAAATAAAAGGAGATTGCTTTGCAAGAAAACACTTCTTTGAAAGAAAAATTATTTCAAAAGAAAAAGAAAATGTTCCTAAAAAGAAAAAGATGTTGATCATGCTTTTCATGCACAACCCTTCATAAAATGAAGTTAAATTTTGAAAAATAAAATAGATTGTTTGAGCTCAACTTTGAGTAAATGTGCATTTAACCATTCAAGATTGAAAACCTTGTTTTCAAAGAAATAAGTCCTCCATGTTCATGCACATCACTCACAACATGCATATGCACATTTTGCACGTCATGATCACACTCATATAAATATGCATGATAGAGTGTACAAGTGTACACATTGCGGCCGCAAAGGCCATTTAGCAAGATTTTGTTATGATAGAATTAATTCTTTAACTTTAGCTAATAAGAATGTTTGGGTTTCCTTATAATGCTAACCCCCCGGACCCAAAGAAAAATGGGTACCAAAATCCCCACCTTCTGTATTTGATGTAGGTGCGGGCACTCACTTGACGTGAGAGGATTGGTGCCTTGGTGGGATGCATGGACTTGATGGACATACTTTTGATGCATAACTATCAAGAGGTTTTGGTGGACGACCACCATGTTTTGGAGTCTTGAGTATAGTTCTTTGTTTTAGTAACTATCTCTAAACTCCTATTTATTTTACATGCTTTTATATGTGATGATTTTAGCATGTTTTGTTTTATGATCATGTATTATGCTTCATGATGAATACTTGTTGATCAGCAGCATGATTTGTCACATTTTCATACCCATATTTATCTATCATTTGTTTATATAATGCTACTTAGGTATTTTTAGTCTATTTGCAGACAAAATTATTAGGAGAAGACTGGACCACAAAAGACTTTTTCGAGACCGTAAAGCGCATAAAAGAAGTTGAAGGCAAGATAGGAGGCTTGACATTGCTCGAATCAACGTCTAAAAACCGAGATCAAAGAAATTTACGATCGAAGAGTTCGAGGCCAGTTGAAAAAAAACGCAATTTTGCAAAAGTCAGGGCTTAAACGCAAAATAGACAAATGTAAAAGTGCAAAATTAATTTAGTAATTCTCCCTGTAATTTTGTAACTGTTTTGGACTATTATGTAAAATAATCAAAACCCTAAGCCTATAAATAGCCAAGGCTAGGGTTTTGAGAAGGGGTTCTTCTTTCACTTGTACATACATTTTTTAGATCTGAGAATTTGAGGCTTTCAATTTTTTTCTCAACATTGTTATTTTCGTTCTTCTTTGATTTTGATGATTCATCTCCTCCATCATCAAAAGTCTATCTCATTTCTCTCTGCATCACAACAGTTCCTCTCAGATCAAAAAGAAAAAAAAGAGAGAGAAGAAAGCTTGGACGCGTACAGGCGCCCAAGCCCTTGAAAAGAAAAAAAAGAAAAAAAAAGAAAAAAAGGGCAACAGCAGAAGAGAGAGGCACTTGCCTCTCTCCCTCTCTCTGCTCATTGGACAGGCAAGGCCTTTGGCGGCTTTGATTTTGAAGGCAAGGCCCGCAGCAGCCTTTGATTGGAGCAGGGCCCGTAGGTGGCCATTTTGAAGAGGAAGCCTGCAGGTGCAAGCTGCGGCTGAAGGTAGGTTTTAAGTTTATTATTTATTTATTTATTTATTTATTCTTTTTAGTTAGTTCATTAGTTTAATTAATTAGAGTTTCAGTTAATTATTTAATTAAAGTTAGATAATTTTAAACTGATTTAATTAGTTTAGTTTATTGTTAATTTTATCATGAGTAGCTAATTTGTTGCAAGCGCTTAGGGAGATGAACCTAGACTTAATTCTTGTGGACCGAGTCACTCTCCTATTTATGAATGTATGCACACCAATTGACCTATAACTTTAGGAAATTAATTTCTAGAATAACTGGATTTTTGACAGGCTATGTATCGGGGGTTAATGGTTCATGCTTAGAGCTTTATTGCCTTGATGTTATTTGTTTAAATTAGTTAATTTATCTTTGATGGACTATATAGCAGGAATAACTTGTGCTTAAATCTAGTATTCAGAATTAATGTGCCTCTTAGACATAGAGATTTGGTGTGTATTACAAACTGGTATGGAGACCAAAATCGACCGCTTGATGCTAGTTTAGGGGATTCAATACTAAGTGCTTGACCTTTCTTTTATTATAATTAGTTCACATAGCTCACAAACTCATAAAAATTTTGATCAATTTGTGTAGAAGTGTCAAAACCATAAGAAACATCTGTCCCTGTTGGACCGACCCTCAAGTGCTATATTGAACGACCGTGCACTTACGGTTATTTAAAACGTGAGACAGAATCTCCCCATCAAGTTTTTGGCGCCGTTGCCGGGACCGGTGTCCTCTTTAGTCTTAGCACATCTACAAAAAAAAGGGATTTTAAAAAAATAAAAAAACAATAAAAAATAATATATAAAAATCATTATATATAATTTTTTTTAGTGCTACCCACGCATCACACATTCCAACTCAATTCCTACTCTGATATATTTCAGCTTGGGAACGCGACTCGAAGGGACGTCTTGTCAGCATCGATACGAACGAGATCAAGATGACTGACCCTGTTCCACCAGTGATCCTCATGGACCGATGTTTACCCTCCTCGATCATCCACCCATCATGCATCAGATTGCCAGAAGCCACTGAGAACAACTACGATTTGAAGCCACAATACATCACTATGCTCCCTAAATTCTCTGGACTAGAATCTGAAGATGCATATATGTTCATCAATGAGTTCAAGGAGGTATGCGCAATGATGAAAATTAGGCAGCTGAGTGAAGATGGAGTCAAGTGAAGGTTTATTCCGTTTGCACTTCGGGACATGCTAAAAAGTGGTTGTATAGCCTGACTATCAACTCAATCACAATGTGGGCGGAATTTTGTCGTAGTCTTTCTAAAGAAATTCTTCCCAATGCATAAGACTGCAAGAATACGGAGTGAGATAAGCCAATTTCGTCAATATGACAAAGAACCATTCTGAAGATATTTAGAAAGGTTTAAGGACCTTCTACCTCAATGTCCCCATCATGCCATAGAAAAGTGGCGTCTCTGTCAAATAATCTACGAGGGTGTCGATTACAACTCGAAACCCTTCTTGAATCCATGAGCCATGGTGACTTCATGAGGATGACAGATGATGCTGCATGGATATTCCTCGAAGAGATGGCAGAGAAAACCATGCAGTGGGAAGGGTTTAATGAGAAGCCACCAACCACAAACTCAACCACCACATCAAGGAGTGGCATACATTTGATCGAAAACTCCATTGCAACTGAAGCAAAGATGGCCGCACTGATGAGAAGGATTGAAGTGGTTGGAAAGCAAAGGGACTCCTCCTTAGTAGTTCAATCAAGTGAATCAGACCTCTGTACCAAGTTGCTTTAACTGTCAATCTCCAACTCATGTCATGAAAGATTGCCCATTCCTTCCAAACCCACTAATGAATAGTCAGGGACAACAGTTTAATGCCACTTATCAGCGACAAAGGAATGATCCATATGCACCAACATACAATCCAGGGTGGAAGAATCACCCTAACCTTTCATGGAATCAAGGAGGAGGAAATCAAGGAGGGGCAACAAGCATCTCTCAACCAAGCGGTTCATAGTACACGAGGCCAAACACACTCTAGTATCAACAACAACAACTGACCTTTGTGGCACCGCAATCCACTCCAACATATGCAAACCCATCCATGCCGCCACCAGGATTTGGGAGTGATCAAAAGTTAAACACCTTGGAGAAGAACTTCAACTCATATATGTAGTCGACAAATCAGATGTTGCAGTCTAAACAACAAGCCATACAATAACTCACGCTGCAAATAAGTAAGATGTTGTCTCAAATGAGTAAAAGGGAAAGAGGGACCTTTCCAGCCAACCTGAGATTAATCCCAGAGATACAAGAGCAAATTCGTCCAGTCATGCTCAAATCAATGCAATTCATACCTTGCGATCTGGAAAGGAAGTTGACAATCAGGTGGTGATGCCTGACCACACTAATTCCCCTTTCCCCATGGCTAATCCATCATCTTGTGGCTCATATCAGTCTGAAGATAAAGAAACTGAGCAAATCACTGAGCCTCCTTATGATCCACCAGCTCCATTTCCTAACCGATTAAAACTGAAGAAACACACAGCGTAGATGGAGAAGATTCTAGAAATCTTCAAGCAAGTGAAAGTGAATGTTCCTCTTCTTGACGCTATTAACAAGTCCCATCCTATGCTAAATTTTTGAAGGACTTGTGCACTAAGAAGAGAGCACATCAAACGCCGAAGAAGGTCTTTCTAGCAGCAAATATCAGTGAAATAATCCAGAATAGCGTTCCAGTGAAATATAAGGACCCTGGATGTCCAACTATTTCCTGTACAATTGGAACAACTGTTATTGACAAGGCGCTATTAGACTTAGGGGCAAGTGTAAATTTGCTCCTTACTCGGTTTACAAGCAGTTAGGGATGGGTGAGTTGAAGCCCACAAAAGTCACTCTACAACTAGCTGACAGGTCAGTTAAAGTTCCATTAGGAGAGATTGCAGATGTGCTAATTAAGGTCGGTGAATTTATCTTTCCAGTCGATTTTGTCGTCCTTGAAACTGCACCTGTAGAAAACCAAGAGGGCAAATTCCTATGATTTTGGGTAGACCCTTCCTAGCAACTTTGAATGCTTTGATCAACTGTCGTAACTGTTTAATGAAACTCACATTTGGAAATATGACAGTTGATCTGAATATCTTCAACCTTGAAGGGAAAAAAGTGAGCCATCAACTGAATTCTTAAATATGATTCAAAGTCGATCAAATGAATTCGAGGATGATCATATGGATTCAGACTTTGGGTGTACTCACCAAAGTTTTGTCGAGCTATGTGAGGAAGAGATCAGGATGTTTGATGAAATAAATCAACAGGTTAATCATGTGTCATCCCTGATTCAAGAAATGGCAAACTATCATATTGACAACGAGTCAATAAATTATGGTTGTAAATACTTCGAACAAAGCTTTGAAAAGATCTTTGAGGATGAGCTTTTACTCCTGGATGAATTGGATGGACACACATTCCCCATAGGATTCTTTGATAAACGTTTTGAAGAGATATTGACGATGAACTCAAATTCTTAGCTATTGATCAAGCTTGTTCACATGAAAGTGAAGATAATAAGATTGGGTTAGGAGTTAATGTTGTGGGAGTGAGTCCTCTTTCTAACTTGCTGAAAAGAAGAAAGCGAAAGAGGAAGAGGATAAAGAAAAAGAGTATGATGATCAAGTTTAAAGGAGGTTGTGCTAAAACGATGAAGGGTTCTAATAGTCATGTCAACACATTGAAGAGAACCCATCTCGAAAGTGGAAAGCGATCAAGGGGGAGGAACCGTCATAGCTTGAGGCAGGTGTGAGGGAAGATGTAACTTTATACATTTGTATACTAATTTTAATTTTATTTGTTATTTTTTTTTCTTTGAGTCTATGAGTCTTATATTTTTCTTTTAGTCAATTGAGTCAATGTAGTTTTGGTGTCTAAAGGGTTGTTTTATGTATCTTTTTCTCTAACCTTTGTGCCAAGTTTATTATAAGTGATTACAGGATAAGCAGGGATGCACACACACATGGAGTGAATTTGGTTGCTTCTGTAACTAGATTTTTCAGTGCACTGTGAGTACTTCTAATTTCAGCATATTTATTTCATACATTTTACTCATGTATGCTTGAATTGGATGCTTTATTCTTTGATTGTGTGCATGTTTTGGATGTGTAAATGACATGCCATATTCATTCTATCTCTGTATTCAAGTATATGCATGAGGACATGACACAGTTTAGGTGTGGGGGGGAGATTCATATTTCTTTTGTTTTAGGAGTTCATATTTCTTTTGTTTTAGGAGTCTTTTTGGTTTGTTTTAGTTTTAGGGTTTTCACTTTATTTCTCTTCTCTTCCTTTATTTAGAGTCTTAAAAAAAATTGTAAAAAAAAAATTGAAAATTTTCTGCAAATAAGTAGCTAGTATGTGAGTGATTTAGTATCCATGAGTGGATTTTAAGGGTAAGATCAAGATGAAAGAATTATAAAATCTTAAAATAAAGATTAGAATCTAAAACGGACATACCATCTAAACTTAGTCTAAGTGATTATGTACCCAATAGCACTTACACTATTTAGTTCATAGGCTTGGGATATTGATTGCAACTAAAAAGAAAAAAAAAGGAGAAAAAAAAATTTATTATATAGTAAAATAGATATTAATAAGTCTTGTCTTGTGGCCTCAGTTGCTTGAGTAATTAAGTCCGTAGGAGTGTTTTTACACTTATTGCCCTAAGACTATCTGGTTTGGGAGCATTGGCCTAAAGCTCGCTATATGGGTAGCTGAGAAAGCCTAATAGGATAAGGCACTATAAAAATATAATAATTTTGATTATCAATTAGCTAGGTACCTGGCCTCAGGAAGCCTCGGTATCTACGCGAAAGATAGTTAAAAAAAAGAAAAAAAATATAATAATTTTGATTATCAATTAGCTAGTTACTTGGCCTCAGGAAGCCTCGGTATCTACGCGAAATAGTAAAAAAAGAAAAAAAAGATAAAAGAAGTATGAAAGTTGTAATTAAATATTCCCAAGCTTAAGAACTACATCACGATCACGGGGACATAGGATCTGAAACTTAGGACAGGTGGTGTAAAGTTCTGGATTTGAGACTTTATTTTATAGCCAATATAATTTCTTGAATTGAGGTTTTACTTAAAAATGAAACTCTTGGAAATTGATGATCTTTCTAACTAGTTACCAAAAATAAAAAAAAAAAAATAAAAAAATAAAAAATTGAATTGTTTCCTTTCCTTGATTTTTGGTTATCCTTATTTTACTTTTATTTATTTCTTAATCTCTAACTTTCTTGGATTTTGTGGTGTAATTCACTGAAAACCCTCACGAGACAAACTCGTCCTCTAGGGTAACCTAGGGGTTTAACGGCTTGTTGCACATGCTAAGTGCAACCGTGTTTCCTACGAAAGTGAGTTAGAGTAATTTAGTTTTTCTTTTTCTTTTTATAGTTTTGCTCGAGGACTAGCAAAAGATAGGTGTGGGGGTTTTGATCAGCATGATTTTGTCACATTTTCATACCCATATTTATCTACATTTGTTTATAAATAATGCTACTCGGGTATTTTATTCTATTTTGTAGACAAAGTTATTAGGAGAAGACTGGACCATAAAAGACTCTTTCAAGACCGTAAAGCGCATTAAAGAAGTTGAAGGCGAGATAGGAGGCTTGACATTACTGGAATCAACGTCTAAAACTGAGATCAAAGAAATTTACGATCGGAAGAGTTCGAGGCCAGTTGGAAAAAAACGCAATTTTGCAAAAGTCAGGGGCTTAAACGCAAATAGACAAAGATGTAAAAGTGCAAAATTAATCTAGTAATTCTCCTTATATTTTGTAACTGTTTTGACTATTATGTAAAATAATCAAAATCCTAAGCCTATAAATAGCTAAGGCTAGGATTTTGAGAAGGGGTTCTTCTTTTCACTTGTACGTACATTTTTTTAGATCTGAGAATTTGAGGCTTTCAATTTTTTTCTCAACATTGTTATTTTCGTTCTTCTTTGATTTTGATTGATTCATCTCCTCCATCATCAAAAGTCTATCTCCATTTCTCTCTGCATCACAACAGTTCCTCTCAGATCAAAAAGAAAAAAAAAGAGAGAAGAAAGCTTGGACGCGCACAGGTGCCCAAGCCTTGAAAAGAAAAAAAAGAAAAAAGAAAAGAAAAAGGGCAACAGCAAAAGAGAAGGCACTTGCCTCTCTCTGCTCATTGGACAGGCAAGGCCTTTGGCGGCCTTGATTTTGAAGGCAAGGGGCCCGCAACCCCTTTGATTGGAGCAGGGCCCGCAGGTGGCCATTTTGAAGAGGAAGCCTGTAGGTGCAGGCTGCGGCTGAAAGGTAAGGTTTTAAGTTTTTTTAATTAATTAATTAATTTATTTCTTTTAGTTAGTTCATTAGTTTTTAATTAGAGTTTCAGTTAATTATTTAATTAAAGTTAGATAATTTTAAACTGATTTAATTAGTTTAGTTTATTGTTAATTTTATCATGAGTAGCTAATTTGTTGCAAGCGCTTAGGGGAGATGAACTTAGACTTAATTCTTGTGGACCGAGTCACTCTCCTATTTATGAATGTATGCACACCAATTGACCTAAAACTTTTAGGAAATTAATTTCTAGAATAACTGGATTTTTGACAGGCTATGTATCGGGGGTTATAGTTTATGCTTAGAGCTTTATTGCCTTGATGTTATTTGTTTAAATTAGTTAATTTATCTTTGATGGACTATATAAACAGGATAATAGCTTGTGCTTAAATCTAGTATTCAGAATTAATGTGCCTCTTAGACATAGAGATTTGGTGTGTATTACAAACTAGTATGGAGACCAAAATCGACCGCTTGATGCTAGTTTAGGGGATTCGATCCTAAGTGCTTGACCTTTCTTTTATTATAATTAGTCCACATAGCTCACAAACTCATAAAAATTTTGATCAATTTGCGTAGAAGTGTCAAAATCATAAGAAACCCTGTCCCTGTGGACCGACCCTCAAGTGCTACATTGAACGACCGTGCACTTGCGGTTATTTAAAATGTGGAGACAGAATCTCCCCCATCACTTGTTTAGATGTAAATTCCATTAAAACTTGTGTTTATACGTGTACAAGCAGTGGGCAACAATTGATTCTTATATGTTTGTACTTTATCGCTCATTGTACCTATTACATGAACATGTATAGCCTAGTTTTGATGATTCTTCACTTATGCATGTTTTCCTATTTTTGTGCATGTTTTACTTCATGTATATATAATTTTTTGTTCAAAACCAATAAATATACACGTATACCCTTGAGTCACTTGCCTTCATGCAATTTACGTTATGGACTCTTTTTATGTTTGGGATATGTATGTATATTGTTAGTTTTGTTAAATCAAACATATACTTTGAAGTTTGTTTTTGAATGAAAAATAAATCTTTATGATTTCCATATTTGTTTGTTAAAATGATATTCATGCTTGTTTTGAGCTTTATTACTTATTTTCATGAAAATGCCAATTACATGATTCTTGTGCACTCACACTTTATTTTATTTACTCATGACATTATTGCATGAGAATTTTGTGCTTTATAGATTTGAGTGTCAACTATTGTATTGGTATGCTTCATGAAGATATATATATATATATATATATATATATATATGATTTGTTTTCATGTTTGAAGGACCTTTAACTAGTTTTTCAAAAATTACTTTAACTAGTTATTTATTCTTCATTTGGTAGTATTTTCACAATAAAAAAATTTAAAACTCTTATTTTTGAAAACCACTACCAACCCCTTCAAGGGCGGCGGATGGGCGACCATGCCTTGTATGCTCAAATTACATATCTTTTATCTAGTGCATGAAAAGGTGGATTTTTATAAGTTATACACTAATTTCACATCATAGTTTCAATTGGTTTTACAATTGACATTTTCTTTGTATACTCATAATTAGTTTCTATATATGTATGCTTCACATTTCATGTAATATCAATTTCTATTGATATTTTCATTTTCATACATATATATATTTATTTTATGCTAAGCTTAATTTAAATCTTGATTTTTAATTGGTATCTTAATTGGTACTTTAACAAGCTTATGCATTATTTTTATTTGGTATTTTATTGATATCAAAATTTATAATATATTTCAATATACTTCAATTGGTGTCAAAATATAAAATTTTTTCTTTCATTGGTATCAAAATGTATAAGTATTTCAATTTTAATTGGTAAATTGATTTGTTATTTAAGAAAAATCCAAAATTTGTAATGTTTATTTACAATTGGTATTATAAAAATTTTGTTTGTTTACTAAGGTATCACAAAATGTATTTTATTACCTTGAATAATTAACAAAATTTGGGTTAAAATATTTTTATATGTATTGCCTATATGCAAGGAGAGCTTAACATCTCTTCTATATATAGATTCGTGTTGAGTGTATCTTATATTGAGGAGCTTGACATCTCTTCTTTATATGATACACGTGTGTTGGGGAAGCTTCACATCTCCACCTATGCATTGCATATTATTTGTTATGTGAGTTAGGGCTTTTCATCCTTCTTCATGTAATGCATGTATGCAGGGAAGTTAACTTACGTCTTCTTCTTCATGAATGTATATCACATATATATCTTTCTTGTTGATTTGATGTTTACCCCTTTGTTGATGATTGACAAAAAAGAGAGAGAAAGAATTTGAGTTTATATATGCATATTTGTGTTTTTGCATATATTGAGTTTATGCATCTTGAGAATTGATTGAGATTTTCCTGCACACAAGAATACAAAATTTTAGATTTAAGAAAAGGTTGTGCAAGGTGCTCAATACTATCGCTATAGCAAGTGGTTATGCGGGTCGTGATCCACAGGGAGGGACTAGCGATGGAAGCTTGTTTAGTAAGTTCTCTAAAGTGTTTGAATTATTAGTTGTTAAAGTCAGGTTAGAAAAAAGTGGTAGATTAAGAAGATGAAGAAATAGAAGCGATATGAGGAAGTGTGAAAAAGATTGGGAATTTGGTGATTTACACTAAAAATAAAAGAAAGAAAAACTAAAAACTAAAAACTTACTTACCTCTTCGGCGTCTGCTTACCTTGGAACCGTGTCAATGACGTACCTTTCTTTGAAGGCGAACGAAGCATGAAATATGAGATCTTCCCTACTCCCGATCTATACTACGAAATAAAAAGGGCGAGCTACGCTACCATGGAAGTAGATATTCATCACCATAAACCATCAACGGCACTTACAAGGAGAAGGCACCTTCGAAGCTCTTGGTTTCACATGGATCCACAAACACAAAAGAGGGAAACACAAAGAATAGAAAAAAGAAATAAACTTTGATTTGATTCAATTAACAATAGAAGAAAAGATTACTTACACCGATTGTCACCTTCAGTACAAGTTTGATCTCCTTCCTCCATGAAAGTATCCTCTCCTCTTAGTTATAAAAAAATTATAAATTACAAAAAAGAAAATAAAAAACCTAATCTACAAACTAGACTAAGAAAACCCTAAATTAGTTTCTGTCTGCCCTTCTGTTGAGATCTGCCCTTCCTCTGTTGCTATGCAGGGTATTTATAGGAGAAAATCAGAGGATAAGAAGCGTATGAAAATAAGAGGAGCAAAATATCTCTGAATTTGAATTCTTCTTTTATCTCCAAACTTGTTTTGACTTATCCATAGAAGTTCAAATCTGTCCTGCAACTTGTTATAATGTTGATCACCAAATATGGCTTATCTGCTGACAGGATTGGAAAGTTTTATCAACATAAAAGTTGTAGGCCTTAAAATCTTCTTTCTGAAGCATCTTGAATCATCAGATTTGCATATCTGTAGCAAAAGTTATGATCTGAATACTAAAATATATACAGTCTGAATCCGAATTTTTTGAATTTTTATCTTTGCACTCTTCTCCTTTTATCTTTAGCCTTTTTCTGCAAGTAATTAGGATTGAATGGAAGTCTATCCCTTTCCTCTTCTTTAGTAATTGTAACTTTTACACTTGGTAATTTGCAACTTTTGCACTTGGGCTTGCACATGGGCTTTTGGGCTTCTTTTGGGCTTTTATTTCTTTATTTTTTATTACTCAAGGCCTGCACACAATAAATAATAAAACATTAGTAATAGTGCAAAATTATAGGAATAAATATGAAAATGTGATAATAAATGTAGTGATAAATATGCACTTTTTACTACCTATCACACCCCACACTTATCTTTTTGCTCGTCCTCGAGTAAAAATCAGAAAGAAAAGAAAAATTAATCTATCCTAACTCACTTTCATAGGAATCATGATTGCACTTAGCACGTGCAATAAGCCGTTAAACCTCTAGGTTACCTAGAGGACGAGTGTTGTCTCGTGAGGGTTTTTAGCGGATTGCACCCACAAATCCATAAAAAGAAAAATATTTGAAATACGTTTGAGGAAACTAAGTAATATATAAGTTTTAGGATTATTATTTTTATTCATTCCTAAACTTAGTCTTTATATAGTAAATTGTTATTCATTTTAGGTAAGGATCAAAATTGAATTTTTGTATAGTCTTTTTCGTTACCAAAAGTCATATGCATCCTTGTGAATCTTTACTAGGAATTCCTTAACTTGGACTCTCATGCCTCTTTATTATTATTTTCTCTCTTTTTTTTAATATGTATAACTCATCTAATTTTCTTTCGTGTACGCATGAAGGCTTCTTGAGGCCCTCATGCATAACTAATTGACTATTATATGTGTTAGTACATATATAAGTAATTTTCTTAGTTTCCTTAGGCTTTCTAATCCACCCATTTAGCGAACTTAAAGTCGGTGGCTCCCAAACCGGTCGGCTTTAGGGCACCGGGTGAGAAAACACCCCGCGGACTTGAGGATTCGAGTGAACTAGGCCACAAAACTAAGAACTTTATTTCATAAAATCACCTTTAGGCGTGAATACTTATGCTTCTTGAGGCACATGTATTCAACTTAATTAGTTAATTTCTTTTTTTTTACGAGGCACAAGGGTCTTTGTCTTAGAATCCTAGATATGCATTAGGTATGCACATTTCATTAAGGTAAAAATCAAGACTAATTACTTATTCAATTTCTCCTCCTGTACCTAAAAATTCAACAATTTATTTATTTTGACCAAGTTTTTAGAAATCCTAATCATGATTTTCCTAATTCTTAAGACTAACTTAGATTTCTGTCAAAAGATAAGTCAAAATATTGTCCCTTTTTTTTTTGGTTAGTATCTAACTATGTTAGTAAATCCTCCCCCACACCTATCTCATGCATTGTCCTCAATGTATGAATGAATGCTTGTATGCATGAAACAGAAGAAAGGGAAGGAAAATATTACCTTAAGGTGGTGGTTCCGGTGGTGGTCTAATTGGTCCACGAAATGCGGCCCAATCTTCTTTTCGTCGGATTCGGAGGAACCCACCAGAAATCTTTCTTGTATAACCTACTAAAATGTATGTATGAACATTTTTTATTAAAAATTCCACCCCATCAAATTTTCAAATTTCATAATTATTTTCAAAGTTAGTTGTGTCAACTGCCTTGTCCCAAAATGGAGTGTGAAAAGATGGAATGATTGACTTGGACTGAAGAAGTATGGGAACGAATACCGACTCAGGAAAGTAACTTAAATCAAGTAAAGGTTCAGGAGTCGGGCTTGGTTCAAGAAGTGGGTCCAAATCAAGAAGTTGAAACTCAAGTCCATAATCATTTTCCACAACGGAATGTGACTTAATATTGGTGATTCAAGTTCAAGAATGACAGGTGTGGGAATCAATCTGACTCTAAAAGATTACTCAAGTCCGGTAACAAAACAGAAGTCAATATTGATTCGGGAATTTGAACTCGATCACAAATTTGAGAATCAAGGTCACATATCTCATTGAGTTCAATATCATAAAAAGGAGAACTTGCTAATTTGTCAATGAGACTTTCAAAAGTATGAAATTGGTCAAGTTCAATATGATGATCATCAAAGATGGGTGATTCAATTTCATTATGAATTGGCACAGGATCCAATATTGACTCGAGAAAATTGAAATCAGGTGAAGACACCGGAGTCATTATTGAATCAGGAAGTAGAATTGAATAACCAAGTTGAGGGTCAGGATCATGCTCAAGTTCTATTTCAGGAAAGGAATAACTTGCCAAACTGTCAATATCATTTTCAAAATTTGGAGTTTGGGCAAGTTCAACTGATTGTACTGAATTAGAATCTTGTTGTCCAAAACAACGTGGCTCGTCGGCTCTAACAGAATGGTTAGCGACATTAGAAATGGCCGAACGGTGAGAACGTAAAGTTTGAACCATCATATCTATTTCATAATCACGAGCGATTCTAACCTGAGTCATGGTTTCAAGCATCTTTTCATAGTCAATTGGTGCATCATTTTGTTGTGATTGGACTTGAAAAGATGAAGTGTTGTTGTGACACTCGTGATGAAATTGTGAGTCAGTCAGATTCTGTGATTGTTGCTTGGACTCACGCATCATCATGTCCAAGATTGATGGTGATTGTTGCTTGGACTCATGCATACTCATCATTTCCAAGATAGATGGTTTTCTATTCTGAATTGGTGATCTGAGTATGAATCTTGGAAATATTATGGACAAGGTGGATACGGAGGACAAGTTGGTTGAAAATTGGACTCGGGGGAGGTGAATCCCCATGGACTCTGTGAAGAGTTGAAAGTGTTGTGAAAATATGGTCATAAGATGGGAGGCATGGGTTATATTCATTCGGATAAGACCATTCTGGCACACTAGGTTGGTCAAAGTTATGATATGCCGGGTTGTAATATCCGGAAAAGAGGTTGGTGTGTAATATTGATTGTTATTAAAATTAAAAATTGTTGTTATAGGCCATATCACACAAATAAAACACAAACAAAGAAAAAGAAAACAAACAAATAAGCAAACAGAAAAGAAAAAAAAATTCTAACCTAAGTTAGGGTAGACCTATGACCTAGACGACTCCTAACTTGTTAGACTGTCCACGGGAGGTAGGGTGCAGACTTTCACCACAAGTTAATCAGCCAGGTCAGGGAAAGATTGGTGGGAGGTTTTTCGTCAAAGACGTTCCTTAATTAAATAACCACCAATCTTTGGGCTTTCAGCCCTCAATCCCCTTCCTAGACACTGATTTGGCAGGAGTCAATTTCTAACACCGTTCCCCCTTAGGATAATCTCCTAATTGAGTCCGAGATGTCCCTAGGGCCAACGTCTACTCATTTTTAGTTAGGCTTGGGTTAGTGAGTGAGGAGATTGTTTGTGGGCCAAGGAAGGGTGATGAAATCCCCACCTTATCTTATTTATAGGACAAGCCCTTAAGTCAATTTAGTACACGTATAAAGCAATAGACAAATATTCACTCAAAAGCAGTAAATCAGCCAAGGGTGCTTCCTAGTCTATATGCAATGCAATGAGAATGTACCTTGTCTCCAGCACTCTTCAACAGAAATTAAAAATTAAATAGACACGTGCCTATATGCAAGAGTCTAATTTTTTTATTTTTTTTCAACAAATAGGTTACTGTTAATTAATTAGCAGTGTGCAGGGTGATCACAGAGAAAAGTTAACAGAGCAGTAAATAAATCGTTCAATTTACAGTAACCTGCAGAAAACAGAGTGAGTAGTTCACTACTCAGGCCGCGAAACGCGGCTATTACCGCGCAACGCGGCTCTGTATTAGGCTCTGCTACTCTGCCATCGAGGGCAGAGGCACAGAGTTGCTATATGTCCTTTGCTGCTGTTAGTTTTCCTGTTCTCCAAACCTACAAACAGAAAGAATAAAAGAATTAGTTTTTTTTTATTATTAGAGAATACTTACCGTCCCTCCCCGGCAACGGCGCCAAAATTTTGATTGAGATTTTCCTGCACACAAGAATACAAAATTTTAGATTTAAGAAAAGGTTGTGCAAGGTGCTCAATACTACCGCTATAGCAAGTGGCTATGCGGGTCGTGATCCACAGGGAGGGACTAGCGATGGAAGCTTGTTTAATAAGTTCTCTAAAGTGTTTGAATTAATAGTTGTTAAAGTCAGGTTAGAAAGAAAGTGGTAGATTAAGAAGATGAAGAAATAGAAGCGATATGAGGAAGTGTGAAAAAGATTGGGAATTTGGTGATTTACACTAAAAATAAAGAAAGAAAACTAAAAACTAGAAACTTACTTACCTCTTCGGCGTCTGCTTACCTTGGAACCGTGTCTTGACGTACCTTTCTTTGAAGGCGAACGAAGCATGAAATATGAGATCTTCCCTACTCCCGATCTATACTACGAAATAAAAAGGGCGAGCTACGCTACCATGGAAGTAGATATTCATCACCATAAACCATCAACGGCACTTACAAGGAGAAGGCACCTTTGAAGCTCTTGGTTTCACATGGATCCACAAACACAAAAGAGGGAACACAAAGAATAGAAAAAAGAAATAAACTTTGATTTGATTCAATTAACAATAGAAGAAAAGATTACTTACACCGATTGTCACCTTCAGTATAAGTTTGATCTCCTTCCTCCATGAAAGTATCCTCTCCTCTCACTTATAAAAAAATTATAAATTACAAAAAAGAAAATAAAAAACCTAATCTACAAACTAGCCTAAGAAAACCCTAAATTAGTTTCTGTCTGCCCCTCTGTTGAGATTTGCCCTTCCTCTGTTGCTATGCAGGGGTATTTATAGGAGAAAATCAGAGGATAATAAGCGTATGAAGATAAGAGGAGCAAAATATCTCTGAATTTGAATTCTTCTTTTATCTCCAAACTTGTTTTGACTTATCCATAGAAGTTTAAATCTGTCCTGCAACTTGTTATCATGTTGATCACCGAATATGGTTTATCTTCTAACTGAATTGGAAAGTTTGATCAACATAAGAGTTGTAGGCCTTCAAATCGACTTTCTGGAGCATCTTGAATCATCGAATTTGTGTATCTGTAGCCAAAGTTATGATCTGAATACTAAAATGTATACAGTCTGAATTCAATTTTTTGAATTTTTATCTTTGCACTCTTCTCCTTTATCTTTAGCCTTTTTCTGCAAGTAATTAGGATTGAATAGAAGTCTATCCCTTTCCTCTTCTTTTAGTAATTGCAACTTTTACACTTGGTAATTTGCAACTTTTGCACTTGGGCTTGCACATGGGCTTTTGGGCTTCTTTTGGGCTTTTATTTCTTTATTTTTTATTACTCAAGGCCTGCACACAATAAATAATAAAACATTAGTAATAGTGCAAAATTATAGGAATAAATATGAAAATGTGATAGTAAATGTAGTGATAAATATGCACTTTTTACTACCTATCAAGAATGTCCTTGAAAGTTTAAACAAAAAGGGAAAGGAAGTTTTTGAAAAAAGAAATTTTTTTTTTTGGATTCATGCATTTGTCTCTCACC
Source organism: Agave tequilana (assembly GCA_038442645.1). NCBI lineage: Eukaryota > Viridiplantae > Streptophyta > Magnoliopsida > Asparagales > Asparagaceae > Agave > Agave tequilana. The sequence goes on from JAVJIF010014807.1 coordinate 17,795, forward strand.
TTATTGATGCATATAGTTGTTTAGTTTCATGTACTTCATTGCTATATATATTTGTTTATTGTTATGCATGAGCTAAGGGGAGCTTCTATGAAGCTTAACTTTAATCCATGCATATATAACTCTATGAGTTTTGTCATCATCAAAAAGGGGGAGATTTTTGGCCCAAAGGCCATCACTCTAGTTTTGATGATAATTAACTCATGTAGTTATAGTACTAATGATCTTGTATTTATTTAATCTCAGATTTGTAATCAAGATCTTAGTAGGTGTGTAGCTTCAACAAAGGATTTCAAGTCAAGTTTTGGAACTAGCACGTGTTGATTCAAGAGTTGTGCATCAAGACCACATCAAGTACTCAAGAGGAGTCTAGTTCTTTGGATCAAGTTTGGACCAAGTCAAGAAAGAGAAGAAGACTTCAAGAGATGACTTGAGTCTAGGTTTATTTTTAGTAAGATTTTGTTTTTAGATAAAATATAAAGGATAGAATAGTTGGTGGATTGCTCAAGTATCATATACACTCACACACAAGATTTAGATGAGTTTTTTAAAAGAATTTTCATTTTGGAAAAATACCATTTTAGTTTTTGGAGTTTTATATACATGTGTTTTAACCAAAACTATTTTAATGCTTAATGTCAAAAATATAGATATTTCATCATATATGTGTAGTGGATCAAATCCATACACACTAAGCTTTAAAGTGTTTAAAATATCTTGTTTTCGTATTTGGAGAAGTTTCGAAAAATCAATTTGAAAAAAATACAGTTTTTGTTTCAAGCTAAAATTTCTAAGTTACAAAAATAGTTCAAATTATTTGTAACATGTTTTGATTTTTACTCACATGTTTGTTTATCAAAGTATAATACTAAACTTATTTTTGTAGATTTTTAGAGATTTTATGGGATTTTATTGAAGGTAAAATGATAAACTTTTTATCCCTAAAATATTCTGTTTTGACTTCTACCGTCGAACGGGACGGTCGACCGAGTCAGGAGTCGGTCGACCGACGTGCACAGACGTGCATGCCATATTTGGCTGGAGGGCTGGTTGACCGACCCGATCGACCGCCAGAAAGTTCTGCTCTCTAGAAATGGCCCCAGTCGACCGGGTCGATCGACCGACAAAGAGATCTGCTCTCTGTATCCTAGCCATGGTCGACCGGGCCGATCGTTGGCCCAACGGTCAGAAATCTGACCATTGGCCGGTTGACCGGGCCGGTCGATCGACAGCAGTGCAGACTGCTGATTTGGCCCCAACGACTTGTTGTTGGTTAGCCTATAAAAGGGGGCTTTCTTGGACTGTTTTAGATAAGATTTTTGGAGAGTTTTAAAGATAGTTTTTCCTACTCTATTAAGGGTTTATCTCCACTTGTTTTAGAGACAAATACTTCCATTCAAAAGGAGAGTTTATCAAGAGTTTTCAAAAGTGATTTCTTGTGTTTTTCATCACAACTTCAATCTTTGTTTTTCTCACACATACTTGAGCTTTCCATTGATATATCCATCCTATAGGAGAGTTGTTGTGAGAGTAATTTTAGGTGATCAAAGTGTTGTGATCACCAAAGTTCTACTTTGTATTTAAGGAGGCGGACTTGCGGGTTCGCGGTGTTTCGAGTTCTAGTGAGAGCTCATTGTAGAGGTGCGGCCTCGGCAAGCTAGTAAGCTTGCCGTGTGTTGTTCTTGCGGGAACAAGAGAGGGACTAGAGAGTCCAAAGAGCTTGTAGGTGTTGCGGCACCGAGTGAACAAGGCCACAAAACTAAAGGGAATTATTTTTATTTTGTCCATCTTCTTAGGCGTGAATAATCATGCTTCCTGAGGCATAATTACCCAGCTTCAATAAGTAATTTTTATTATCATTTATATATATATTATATATTATTTTATGGCATTTTCAGTCTTTATTTCAATTCCAAAACATTGTGTAAGTGTGAAGTGCATATATCTAAGGCAAAAAAAATTCAAGATCAAATTATCTTTCCAATCTTACTTTCTTATTCTAAAATTTAAACAAGATATAATATTTTGACTCAGTTTAAAAATTCATAATTTTAGGTCTTCCTAATGTTTAAGATAATCTTAATTTTCTTAAAAATAAATCAAAACTATTTCTCTTATTTCAAAAAGTTTTATAAAAAGAAAAGAAAAGAGTTTCTATGCAAAAGAAAATCTAAAAATTTTCTAAAAAGAAGTGTAATAGAAAGAAAATTTAAAACTAACTATGTTAGTAAATTCTCCCCCGCACTTATCTCATGCATTGTCATCAATGCATCGTGATTGTGTATATGCATGAAACAAATGAAAAGTGAAAAAATTACCTCATGGTGGGGGTTCCGGTGGTGGTCTGGTTGGCCCACGAAATGTGGCCCAATCCCGAGATAGTGGATCTTGAAGTAACCCACCAATAACCTCTCTAATATGACCCAATATAAGCATGATTGAGTGAATGGTCTTATTTAAAAAATTATCCCTATCTAATTTTCAATTTTCAAAAATAATTACTGAGTCATTTTCTTCAGCATCCTTGTCCAATAATGAAGTATGTTTTGGGAGATGATTGATTTGGACTCAAATGGAACAGGAATAAAAATCAATACTGACTCGTAAATTTGACTCAGATAAAGTCGAGATTCAAAAGTGGGAGTCAAAATTGGTTCAAAAATGGGGTCTGAACCAAAGAATTGATGTTCACACTCTTTCCCTATTAACAGAATGTGATCGTAAGATATTGGTGATTCAATTTCACGGTGTACTGTACATGAATCAATGTTGACGCCGGAATAGAGAAAAAAATATGGTAAAGATACCTGAATCATTATTGAATTAAAAAGTGAAATGAAATTACCAACCTGAGGTTTAGGATCACTTTCATGTTCAAGTTCAATTTCGAAAAAAGGATAACTTGCCAAAATGTCAAAGTGATTCTCAAAATTTTGGGCAAGTTCAAATGGATGTAAGAAAATTGAATCTTAATTTTCATCTACGGAAGGGATGTGAATGGGTGGAATGATCGATTCAAGTTCAAGAATTATGGGAATCAAAATTGGCTTAATAACGTTACTTAGTTTAGGTAACACTACAAGAGTCAATATTGATTCAAGGATTGGACTCGCAGCGCTAAATTGAAGCTCAGGTTCACATTCATCTTCAAGTTTAATTTCAAGAAATGAATAACTGGCCAAACTATTAAGAATTTGATATTAGTTAAGTTCAGGTTGGTATGATGAAATTGAAATTGGATTTTCAAAATGACAAGATTCTTGAGTTGTCTGAACATTTGGTGGACATGGAAAGTCAATCATATTTTGCATTATTCGCTTGGACTTTTGCACAAATTCCAGAGTTTTTTCCCACAATGATTTACCTTTGAGTCATTCTGAAAAAGAACTACATGAATTTTAAAAATTTTGTGGACATAATAAGGCTACCATGTTTTCAAATTGGTTTTGGGCCTCTATCACTTCTTCCAAACTCCTTTGCAACGATGAATTTTCTTCAATTGGTAGTTCAAGAAAAGGAGTTTATGAATCAAAATCGGAGAACGGATATTGTGAAAATTATGGATAAGATAGTTGAAAATTTGACTCGGATTAGGTGAATTCCCATTGACTCTGTGAAGAGTGAAAATTGTTTTGAAAATTATAGTCATAGGATTGGGGATATGGGTCATATTGAGTCAAATAATCCCAATCCAGCATAGATGGTTGGTTCATGTTGAACATTGCAAGATTGGAGCTATCCGAGTCCAATGAGATCGGGGTGAAATATGGATTCATATTTGGATTGAAAAAATTATTGTTGTTAAAATCCATTTCACAATTTACACAAAATAAAAACAAACAAACAAATAAAGAAAAATAGAAAAAATATAGGCAAATTTTTTCTTCTAGTCGATTAACCCATAGACTCAAGTCGACTAATGGCAGTTTCTGACTGTTGGACAGTTTCTGATTTCTAGTATTTTATCCAATGTTTCAAAATTCAAATTTGTCTTAATAACTACCCTAACTGACTATAGATTTCACCTATAAATAGGGATGTTGTCCTAGGCTAAAAATACCAATTCATATCAATAGTTTTCTACCTATAAACTCTGTTAAAAAATCTATTTTTAGAAAACTGTTTCGACTTTCAATTCTTCACTCAAATTCCTACTCTATAGTGAAGATTTCTGAGAGTTCACCTATAAGAGTCCTTGTTCACGATCACATACAGATTCAAGGCTTATAGGACTGATTGTACTTAGTCAAAGGAAAAGATTGTACAAGAGCGTCTTCGGGTTAAAGAGAAGTTGTATAAGGTGTTGTTGTCTTCATAGTTGTAAGAAGAGTTGTATACATTTGGTAAAGGGGATTTGTCAAGTGGTATACAAGGTGTTGATTTTGGGTGTACAAAATCAAAGGTTAGAGGAAAATCTCAAGCGGGTGGCTTGGGGACTGGATGTAGGTCAAGAGGACCGAACCATGATAAATCACTTGTGTTTGCATTTGATTTACTTTCTGTGATTTAATTTCCTTTTGTGCAAGTTTATTTATTTAATTCTAATCAATCTTTGTTCTAGTGTTGTGTTGACATTATTTTTAGATCCTACAATTGTATCATTTCGGGACCAACTATTCTCAGAGGTTTTTCAACAAGTTTTTGGGCTTAACTTTTATATCAAAAGAGTGTTTATCTAGAGGGTTTTCTTGAGTTTTTCAAAAGGGTTTTTCTTGAGTTTTCTACCACAAATCTATCTAGTTTTCGCACACAAATTTGAGCTATCCATTACTATATCCATCCTCTAGAATTCTTATATGTGAGAGTGTTTGTTTGTAATTAAGAAGAGATCACAAAGTTTTCATCCTTGTATTATGAGGAGTCGTAGAGGTTGAGACCTCGGTGAAGAGAGTTTGATTGTGATCAAGTGAAGTGATTAGAAAGTGTGATTTGGAGGAGTTGTAGAGGTTGCGGCCTCAGCGAACTTGCTGGTTCGTGTACTGTGTTGTTCTTGCAGAAACAAGTGAGGGACTTGCGGTCCAAGAGTTCTTGAGGGAGCTCATTGTAGGTGTTTCGACACCGAGTGATTTTGCGGGATCGATTATAGTGGAAATCCTTCATAGTAGTGAAGGCGGGGACGTAGAGCAAGTGGCTCGAACCTTGAAACATTCTCCCATGTTTGCGATTGCTTATCTCTCTCTCACTTGTGTTTATATTTTGCATGCTCATTGTATTTGTGCTCATCTATTTCATGCTTGATATTACTTATGCTCATTGATATACGTGCTTAGGATTGTTTGTGTTCATACTTGTATTCAACTAAGAGAGCTATAGTAGCACCTCAAATCTTAATTTAGAGGAATCTTGAGGAGAAGTTCAGATTCCTTCACTGGAATTTGGCTTCACTCTTTGGCTATACTTTGTATGGTAGTAGAATAGTGTTAGTTTGCATAATTAGTTTTAATTCCGCATTTGTTGTATATTTGATTAGCACAACACTTATTCACCCCCTTCAGGTGATTACAATTGGTATCAGAGCTTGATGCTCTTGATTTGGGTCTAACAACCTAGAGTTAAAAGATCCTTGTTTTGATAATCATAATATTTGCATACACACACAAGGATTTCATGACACCTCCCATGTTTGTGTAATGCCCCGATCCCCTGGATACGAAAACGTCACTGTGATGTATATACGTAGAATGGAAATATCCTCACGTATATACGTTAAGCATCAGTACAGACCAGAATCAGAGTATGAAAGTACGTAGTGTATATATTCCATCATAAAGAGTACAACTTACAAAGTTATCACAGAGCGCGATATAATATTACAAGTACATTATATCACAGCCAAGAACAAAAGTAAGATTTACAATATGAACAATACAAAAGATGCTCACGAGTTGAGAGGAAATCCCGTGAACTAGTAGGAAGAGTTAGGAATAGAAGGAGATGGGACTAGTCAGCCTGCTCTGAGAGATAAGCTTGATCTTCGGCGAAGGGCGCTCTACTTCAATCCAAGCTTCAGAACCTGAATATACAGGTTCAGGGGAGTCAAAAACTCCCCAACGAGTGTCCAAGTGAATGCCAAGTGGCGTGTAGAGATAAATACATAATATCAATAAATCCGAATTAGACAGCAGGCAACAAAAGCTGGGTCGAATGTACAAAAATAATAAGCGTTCAATGAAGGCATATACTGATGATTAAACATGAATAAAACTTTTATTACCGTTTTTAATATTTATTCTTATTACTCGTCCTACCCATATGTCTTGGTATATGTAATAGCATCCCAGCGCACATACATCCACATCTGAGTAAGTCGAGACTGTTATTGGAAACCAACGGGGGTATTAACGAATAATGTTCACAGTAGGTCCCGTGCATACACGGGACCACGACCCAAGATGTTCCATTGCTGGTGTACGAAACCTACCGCGAGGCGTATAGGAGGGTTTTATAGGATGCCCTTTATGAGATGGTGCCAAGAAGGAGGGAGCTAGCGCTCCCTTCGATCACCTAGAGGCCCTAGGTCAAACTGGAAGATTTAGTTGTACAGCATACCTAATACCACTGTAAACTAAACATATATTGATATTCACAAGTTTCTCCCAACACAATATAAGTTGTTCTATTTTATAGTTTATTAGATAATTATCAGATTACAGGAATATGCATGAGCATGCCAAGAATATCAGGTGTATATGAGTACTATCAGGAGATCAGGTTAAGATTCCCCTAAGTGATAATTACAAGTCAGGTATAACATGTTGGATGGCAGGTGATAGTAATTAGGTGTCAAGCGGTAACATGCCAAAGGTCATATGTCGAGTGATAGCATATCAGAGGTCTGGTGATAGCATGTCAGAGGTTGGGAGATAGCATGGCAAGCAATAGCAGATATTAACCATTAATGCAGCTAGCTTGCAAGCAAATAGACATCCAAGCGGAGCTAAGCAGTGTTGGAGACATGGACAACGAACAGTGTTTAATCACTAAAGCGCTTGGCGGAGCTACCAGAACGACTTAACTTAAAAAGTGAGTTTAAAATCTGACAGAGTTTCGCCTAAGCGAGTCTAGTGATAAAGCGCTGAGCACTAAGCATGCCAAACCGGTGGAGTATAAGTGTAGGGTCTATATTCAAGGAACACAAATACTAGAGGGGGGTGAATAGTGTATAAAAATTTAAATGAATCTACTTGCAGGAAATAGAAATTCACAAGACAAAACTCAGAAAATAATGCAAACGCAAAGACAAGAGATTATCCTGGTTCGGTCCTTGTGACCTACATCCAGTCCCCAAGCAAACCGCTTGAGATTTTCCTTTCCTGATTTGGATACACCCAAAACCAATACCTTGTACACCACTTGACAAAAAGCCCTTTGCTAAATGTGCACAACTCCTCTTTACAACCAAGAGAACAAACACCTTGTACAACTTTCTTCTACACCAAGAAGACGCCCTTGTACAATGCTCTCTTTGAATGATTACAATTGATCCTATAAGCCTTGAATCTGAATGTGCTTGTGGACAAGGTCTCTTATAGGAGAACTTTCAGAAATCTTCACAATAGAGTTGGAATTGGTGAAGAAACAGAAAGTGGAACAGGTTTTCAGAAAAGAATTTTGGAGAGAGTTTTTAGGCTGAAAACTTTTGATTTGAATTGGTGATTTGATCCTAGGACAATACCCCTATTTATAGGTGAAATTAATAGTAAGTTAGGGTAGTTATCAGGCCAAATCTGAATTTTGAAACGTTGGTTAACACACCAGAATTCACCAACTGCACAGCAGTTATCAACTGCTATTAGTCGACTAGGATAGGAGAGTAGTCGACTAGAAGAACAAAATTTACAAAGGTTAGTCGACTAATATATGGGGTAAGTCGACTATAGTTAGGCTGATACAGATACTTAGTTTCTGGAAAACTGATTGTAGTCGACTATATAGACATGGTTAGTCGACTAAAGGAGGGGTTAGTCGACTAATTGCGATGCCAGACAAAAAACAGAGAGTAGGAAAATTTTTGTAGAGGAGATTAGTCGACTTAGGAAAATGTATAGTCGACTAGGGTATCTGTTAGTCGACTATACTTAGTGGTCAAGTCGACTAATTTTGATGCCAGAGAACAAACAAAAAGTTGGGACATTTGTTTAGAAAAACTTAGTCGACTGGGGATTTTCTCAAGTTGACTATAGGTAGGGTAGTCGACTATACTAGAATGGCAAGTCGACTATATTAGGTATTTGTGTGTGAGTTCAAGGCTTTTCACAATTTTTTTCTAAAAATACACAAAAATACCCAAAATATGTAACTGAGGTTGAGTAATCATAATGCTGTATTAATGCTTGTCCATCATAAAAAATCTTTCAACTTGGTAAGCTTCAATAAATTGGGGTATTGTCCTAGGATCAAATCACCAATTCAAATCAAAAGTTTTCAGCCAAAAACTCTCTCCAAAATTTTGTTTTCTGAAAACCTGTTCCACTTTCTGTTTCTTCACCAATTCCAACTCTATTGTGAAGATTTCTGAAAGTCCTCCTATAAGAGACCTTATCCACAAGCACAGTCAGATTCAAGGCTTATAGGATCAATTGTAATCATTCAAAGAGGAGCATTGTACAAGGGCGTCTTCTTAGTGTAGAAGAAAGTTGTACAAGGTGTTTGTTTTCTTGGTTGTAAAGAGGAGTTGTGCACATTTGGCAAAGGGCTTTTTGTCAAGTGTTGATCGGGCAGAAACTAGCACTCAAAAGTGTGTTTTATGTAAAATCAATGAAAAGCTCGAATGTGCTAATGTACCCTCGATAATTCCGTTATAGCATTGGCTTAACGGGTCAAATCCACAGGGAAGGGAGGCGATAGAAGCATTGACAGTCTCTATTCACGTCTTTTGTTAACAGTTCTTCTTTGTTAAAAGAATGATAAAGAATGAAAAAGAAAAGAAAAGGAAATCCAGAATGTGGTAGGTGAGGAGAGCGATGAAAACGAGAGAAGAAAGCAAAATAAAAGTGAGTTGGAAAAACGAATAGAGAAGAAGATGGAACAAAGGTAAACTAAGTAGGCGGTGAAAACATCGATAGAAAAATAAGAAAAGAAGCTTGAAAATAGTTTCTAAAAGAAGAGAAAGAAAACTCATAGCTACTAACTACTAAATACTCCACTAACCATGCTAACCTCTTCATGATAGTTGCCTCACATTTTGATCCTCGGCCATCACAATCCTTGGCTTTAAGAGACGATACAGAGCATGGCTCATGGATGGTTCATCACAATCAAAACATGCATTAAGATCAAGCTAATACAAGCATCAACTCATCAACATTAAAAGAAAGCATGAAATAAAAGAGAGTTAGCTTGGTTAGCAAGTTAGCAAGTTAGATGTTAGAATCCATCATCTTTGGCCATCAATGGCTCTTGCAAGAACAAGGCCTTGTAGAGGCTACCCGATTCATGTGGATTATCAAGTAAGTGGTTAAATGGTTAGTGGTTAGTAGTTAGATTGCCATGAGAAGAAAAGTTAGCAAGAAATCATATAGAAGATGAAGGAGATTATATTGGAAGAGAAAGGAGGCATCTTTACATAGAGTGTCACTCTCTATTACATCAATCCCTCACTATCTCTCTCTAGGAATCACTCAGCCCTACTACAATGATCTAAAACAAATGAAAATACAAGAGAAGAGAAATGAAAAGCACCTACACTACACTAAATCTCTCCTAAAATCTGCACCTACTCCTAAAAATGAAGACTGCTTGCGCTCTGGGCAATTGCAGGGGTATTTATAGGCCTCAGATGCTTCCAGAAGACGAGACGGGGCCACGCGTCAAAAATCGACGCGTGGCTCCACTAACAAGCCGCGGATCCGGGGCTCTTACTGCGGATCCGCGGCAAAACCAGGGAGGGAACTCCCTGGTTTTGGTCCGTGGCTCCGTCGGGCTTCGAGACGCTTCCTGGTATATTCCTTTTCGGGTAATTACGTCCGCAGATCCGTCTGATGTGCGCAAGAGGCTAGATTCGATGTATCTTCTAGATAATCCCTTGCTTGGCCTCCAAGTAATGCAGATTTAATTACCCTTAATTGGGTTTAATTAAGCTTTTATTTCATCTTTGCCCTTGAACTTTAGATCTACCTGCAATAATGACCAAAACACGGTTTAGACCGACAATTTATTCATAAATCTGTGAGAGAATGCGACATAATAATGCAGAATTGTAGACTAATCACACCCCCACACTTATTCTTTTGCTCGTCCAGAGCAAAACAAGAAAGAAAAAACTATATTACAAATATTATTACACCACTTTCGCAGGTGACGCGATTGCACTGAGCGTGTGCAACAAGCCGTTAAACCTCTAGGTTACCTTATTGGTAGTGAAAAGTGCATTTTTATCATTACATTTACCATCACATTTTCATATTTATTCCTATAATTCTGCACATTTACTAATATTTTATGATTTATTGTGTGCAGGCCTCGAGATATTAAAATAAAGAAATAAAGCCTAAAAAGAAGCCCAAAAGCCCATATTCAAGCCCAATGCAAAAGTTGCAATTATCAAATGTTAAAATTGCAAATACCAAGGGCTATAGTTGCAAATATTAAAAGAAGAGGGAAGGATAGACTTCTATTCAACCCTAAACACTTGCAGGATGAGGATAAAAGCCAAAGAAGGAGATTGCAAGATCACAAATTCGTTTAAAAAGATATTGGGAGATTTGAGATCTAGGTAACTTGCTTCCCAAGTTATCTCAAAATCTCAAGATAAAGAGCCAGGATGCAGCTTCCAGAAGACAACGCCCAGATGGACGGACCAGGGGAAGCCACGCGCCAAAGCGCGTGGCTATTCGCCACTGTATGGCCGCGGAAACGCGGTCCAAGCCGCGTTTCCGCGGCAATTTGGCTAAGTCCAGGGAATAATTTTCGTGGAGGAGTTCGATCTGGACTCTACTTTCTTCTGCACCTATAAATACCACTGCAGTGCAACCGACAAGGGGGTACAGCGAGCTATAAAGAAAAAGTTAGGGTTTTTAGGCTTTCTTCTAGTTTGTAGTTTTGGTTTTTATTTTTCTTTTGTTATTTTTATTTTTCCTTTTTGTAACCGAGAGTGGAGGATGCTTTCATGGAGGAAGGAGTTCATGCTTGTACTGAGGTGACATCGGTGTAAGTTTTACTTTTCCTTCATTGTTAATAAAATCTGCTCAAAGTTTGTTTTTGTTTATTCTTGTTTTATCTCTTCTATTCATGTTGTATTCTTGTTTTCTCTGTTCTTGTTTTCTATTATTGTTTCTCTCTGATGTTTTGTAAACTATGAGATCTGATCGCTTCGAGACTGCCTAGCCGAAGAAGAGCCCTTGATGGCCTATGGAGATGAACAAGCCTTCCCTTTAGTTTGTCATTTCTTTTCGTAGCATAGATTACGAAGGTGGAAGATCCTATACGCCATACTTGAATGCCTTCGAAGACAAGGTAAGTCGTTGCAACGGATCAAAGGTAAGCAGGCCGAAGAGGTAGGGTATGTATGTCTATTGTTTTTAGTTTTCTTTCTTTTATTTCTTTAGTTTAGATTACCACACTACCATATTCCCAATTTCTTTTCCTCACTTTCATTGTAAATATCACTTCTGTTTCTCCATCTTCTTAACCTATCGCTTTCTTCCTAACCTAACTTTTCCTTTTAATAACTAAAAAAAGAAATTTTTAGAGAACTTACTTAAACGCTTCCATCGCTAGTCCCTCCCTGAGGATCACGACCCGCATAGCCCATTGTTACCGCGGATTAGAATTGAGCACCTCGCACCTTTACCTCTAAATCTAATATTATATATTTTGTGTGCAGGTAAAAGTTCAATCAAAATTTTGGCCCCGTTGCCGGGGAGGGACTGTAAGTTTGTCTCTAAATAAAAAAATTAACTAATTCTTTTATTCTTTCTGTTTGCAGGTTTGGAGAACATGAAACATAACAGCAGAAGTGGACATATAGCAACTCTGTGCCTCTGCCCTAGAAGGCAGAGCAGCAGAGCCTACTCCTTTGCCGCGGTTCCGCGGCAATAGCCGCGTTTCCGCGGCAAGAGTAGTGAATTACTGACATATCTTTCTGCAGGTTGCTACAAATTGCAATATCTGTTTTCTGCTCTGTTATCTTTTCTCTGTGATCACCTTGCTTACTGCTAATTAACCAACAGTAAAATACTCGTTGAAAAAGATAAAATATTGATTAGACGTTTGCATTTTAGGCACGTGTCTTTTCAATTCCTTTATTTTACTGTTGAAGAGTGCTGGAGCACGGTACGTTCGCATTGCATATAGAATAGGACTCATCTCTTGGTTGATTTTTCTGCTTTGAGTGAATCTTATTTACATATCTTGTACACTTGCACAAATTTATTCTAAGGGCATAACCCATTAACAAGATAAGGTGGGATTTAATCACCCTTCCTTAGCCCAAAAATCAGATTCCAAGCACTCACTAACCAAGCCTAACTAAAAATTAGTAGACGTTGGCCCTAGGGACATCTCGGACTCAATTAGGAGATTATCCTAAGGGAGAACAGTGCTGGAAGTTGACTCCTGCCAAATCAGTGTCTAGGAAGGGGATTGAGGGTCGAAAGCCCGAAGATTGGTGGTTATTTAATTAAGGAACGTCTTTGACGGAAAACCTCCCATCAATCTTGCCCTGACCTGGCTGATTAACTTGTGGTCAAAGTCTGCACCCTACCTCCCATGGACAGTCTAACCAGTTAGGAGTCGTCTAGGTCATAGGTCTACCCTAACTTAGGTTATAATCTTTTTTTCTTTGCTTATTTGTTTGTTTTCTTTTTCTTTTGTTTGTTTGGTGTGATATGGCATATAATAATATTTTTTCCAATTTTAATCCATATTACACACCAACCTCTTTTTCGGATATTACCAACCCGGCATATCATAATTTTGATCAACCTAGTGTGCCGGAATGGTCTTATCCGAATGACTATAACCCATGCCCCCATCTTATGACCATAATTTCCATAATAATTTCAACTCTTCACAGAGTTCATGGGGTTTCGATTCCCCCGAGTCCAATTTTCAACCAGCTTGTCCTCCATATCCACCTTGTCCACAATATTCCAAAGATTCATACTCAGATCCACCCATTCAGAATAGAAAACCATCTATCTTGGAAATGATGAGTATGCATGAGTCCAAGCAACAACCACCATCAATCTTAGACATGATGATGCGTGAGTCCACCGACTCACAACTTCATCACGATTACACTTCCGCTTTTCAATCACAACATGAAAAGATGCTTGCAGCCATGACTCAGGCTAGATTAGCTCGAGATCATGAATTAGATATGATGGTTCAATCTTTACGTTCTCACCGTTCGGCCGATTCTGCTTTCGCTGACCACTCTCTTAGAGCCGAAGAGTCACGTTGCTTTGGACAACAAGATTCTAATTCAGTGCAATCATTTGAACTCGACGAAACTCTAATTTTTAATAGTTTGGCAAGTCATTCCTTTCCTGAAATAGAACTTGAGCATGAATATGATCATGATCCCCAACTTGATGATTCAATTCTACTTCCTGATTCAATAATGACTCCAGTGTCTCCACCTGATTTCACGTTTCCCGAGTCAACATTGGATCCTATTCTAATTCATCATGAAATTGAATCACCTATTTTTGATGATCATATTGAACTTGACCAATTTTATAATTTTGAAAGCCTCATGGATAAATTGGCAAGTTCTGATTTTTATAACATTGAACCCAATGAGATATGTGACCTAGATTCTCAAATCTATGATCAAGTTCAAATTCCTGAATTATTATTGACTCCTGTTTTGTTACCCGACTTAGGTAATCTTTTAGAGTCAGTTTTGATTCCCACACCTATCATTCCTGAACTTGAATCACCAATATTGAGTCACATTTCATTGTGGGAAGATGATTGTGGACTTGAGCTTTAACTTATTGATTTGGACCCACTTCCTGAACCTAGCCCGACTCCTAAACCCTTACTTGATTTGAGTTTCTTTCCTGAGTCGGTATTCGTTCCCGTACCTATGACGTCCAAGTCAATCATCCCATCTTTTCATACTCCATTTTGGGACAAGGAGGTTGACACAATTGACTCCGAATATAATTATGAAATTTGAAAATTTGATGGGGTGGAATTATTAAAAAATGATCATACATATATTTTAGTGGGTTATATAAGAAAAATTTCTGGTGGGTTCCTCCGAATTCCACAAAAAGTAAATTGGGCCGCGTTTCGTGGACCATTAGACCACCACCGGAACCACCACCTTAAGGTAACTTCTGTCTTCCCTTCTTCTTTTTCATGCATACATGCATACTTTCATACATTGAGGACAATGCATGAGATAAGTGTGGGGGTGGGCTTTACTAACATACTAACATAGGTAGAAGCTAACAAAAATTTGCTAATATAAAAAATATAAAAAAAATGTTATAAAAAGGAAATATTTTGACTTATTTTTTGAAAGAAATCTAAGTTAGTTTTAAGGATTAGGAAAATCATGATTAGGATTTCTAAAAACTTGATCAAAATAAATAAATTGTTTAAGTTTTAGGTATAGGAGGAGAAATTGAATAAGTAATTAGTCTTAATTTTTACCTTAATGAAATGTGCATACCTAATGCATATCTAGGATTCTAAGACAAAAACCCTTGTGCCTCATATACATAAAAAAAAAAAGAAAATCACTAATTAAGCTGGATACATGTGCCTCAAGAAGCATAAGTATTCACGCCTAAATGTGAGTTTATAAATAAAGTCCTTAGTTTTGGGACCTAGTTCACTCGAATTTGAGTCCGCGGGGTGTTTTCTCACTTGGTGCCTTAAAGCCGACCGGTTTGGGAGTCACCGACTTTAAGTTCACTACATGGGTGGATTAGAAAGCCTAAGGAAACTAAGAAAAATTACTTATATGTACTAACACATCTAATAATTAATTAGTTAGGTATTAGGGCCTCAAGAAGCCTTGATACTTATACGAAAGAAAATTAGATGAGTTATACATATTAAAAAAAATAAAAAAAAATATATATAATAAATAAAGAGGCATGAGAGTCCAAGTTAAGGAATTCCTAGTAAAAATTCATAAGGATGCATATGATTTTTGGTAACGAAAAAGACTATACAAAAATTCAGTTTTGACCCTTACCTAAAAAGGAAAACAATTTACTTTATAAAGACTAAGCTTAAGAATGAATAAAAATGATAATCATAAAACTTATAGACTACTTAGTCTCTTCAAATATATTTCAAATATTTTCCTTTTTATGGATTTTGTGGGTGTAATCCGCTGAAAACCCTCACGAGACAACACTCGTCCTCTAGGGTAACCTAGAGGTTTAACGGCTTGTTGCACATGCTAAGTGCAATCGTGATTCCTATGAAAGTGAGTTAGGATAGATTAATTCTTCTTTTTCTTTTCTTTTTTTTTGATTTTTACTCGAGGACGAGCAAAAAGATAAGTGTGGGGGTGTGATTGGTAGTGAAAAATGCATTTTTATCATTACATTTACCATCACATTTTCATATTTATTCCTATAATTCTGCACATTTACTAATATTTTATGATTTATTGTGTGCAGGCCTCGAGATATTAAAATAAAGAAATAAAGCCTAAAAAGAAGCCCAAAAGCCCATATTCAAGCCCAATGCAAAAGTTGCAATTATCAAATGTTAAAATTGCAAATACCAAGGGCTATAGTTGCAAATATTAAAAGAAGAGGGAAGGATAGACTTCTATTCAACCCTAAATACTTGCAGGATGAGGATAAAAGCCAAAGAAGGAGATTGCAAGATCACAAATTCGTTTAAAATGATATTGGGAGATTTGAGATCTAGGTAACTTGCTACCCAAGTTATCTCGAAATCCCAAGATAAAGAGCCAGGATGCAGCTTCCAGAAGACAACGCCCAGATGGACGGACCAGGGGAAGCCACGCGCCAAAGCGCGTGGCTATTCGTCACTGTATGGCCGCGGAAACGCAGCCCAAGCTGCGTTTCCGCGGCAATTTGGCTAAGTCCAGGGAATAATTTTCGTGGAGGAGTTCGATCTGGACTCTACTTCCTTCTGCACCTATAAATACCCCTGCAGTGCAACCGAGAAGGGGGTACAGCGAGCTATAAAGAAAAAGTTAGGGTTTTTAGGCTTTCTTCTAGTTTGTAGTTTTGGTTTTTATTTTTCTTTTGTTATTTTTATTTTCCTTTTTGTAACCGAGAGTGGAGGATGCTTTCATGGAGGAAGGAGTTCATGCTTGTACTGAGGTGACATCGGTGTAAGTTTTTACTTTTCCTTCATTGTTAATAAAATCTGCTCAAAGTTTGTTTTTGTTTATTCTTGTTTTATCTCTTCTATTCATGTTGTATTCTTGTTTTCTCTGTTCTTGTTTTCTATTATTGTTTCTCTCTGATGTTTTGTAAACTATGAGATCTGATCGCTTCGAGACTGCCTAGCCGAAGAAGAGCCCTTGATGGCCTATGGAGATGAACAAGCCTTCCCTTTAGTTTGTCATTTCTTTTCGTAGCATAGATTACGAAGGTGGAAGATCCTATACGCCATACTTGAATGCCTTCGAAGACAAGGTAAGTCGTTGCAACGGATCAAAGGTAAGCAGGCCGAAGAGGTAGGGTATGTATGTCTATTGTTTTTAGTTTTCTTTCTTTTATTTCTTTAGTTTAGATTACCACACTACCATATTCCCAATTTCTTTTCCTCACTTTCATTGTAAATATCACTTCTGTTTCTCCATCTTCTTAACCTATCGCTTTCTTCCTAACCTAACTTTTCCTTTTAATAACTAAAAAAAGAAATTTTTAGAGAACTTACTTAAACGCTTCCATCGCTAGTCCCTCCCTGAGGATCACGACCCGCATAGCCCATTGTTACCGCGGATTAGAATTGAGCACCTCGCACCTTTACCTCTAAATCTAATATTATATATTTTGTGTGCAGGTAAAAGTTCAATCAAAATTTTGGCCCCGTTGCCGGGGAGGGACTGTAAGTTTGTCTCTAAATAAAAAATTAACTAATTCTTTTATTCTTTCTGTTTGCAGGTTTGGAGAACATGAAACATAACAGCAGAAGTGGACATATAGCAACTCTGTGCCTCTGCCCTAGAAGGCAGAGCAGCAGAGCCTACTCCTTTGCCGCGGTTCCGCGGCAATAGCCGCGTTTCCGCGGCAAGAGTAGTGAATTACTGACATATCTTTCTGCAGGTTGCTACAAATTGCAATATCTGTTTTCTGCTCTGTTATCTTTTCTCTGTGATCACCTTGCTTACTGCTAATTAACCAACAGTAAAATACTCGTTGAAAAAGATAAAATATTGATTAGACGTTTGCATTTTAGGCACGTGTCTTTTCAATTCCTTTATTTTACTGTTGAAGAGTGCTGGAGCACGGTACGTTCGCATTGCATATAGAATAGGACTCATCTCTTGGTTGATTTTTCTGCTTTGAGTGAATCTTATTTACATATCTTGTACACTTGCACAAATTTATTCTAAGGGCATAACCCATTAACAAGATAAGGTGGGGATTTAATCACCCTTCCTTAGCCCAAAAATCAGATTCCAAGCACTCACTAACCCAAGCCTAACTAAAAATTAGTAGACGTTGGCCTAGGGACATCTCGGACTCAATTAGGAGATTATCCTAAGGGAGAACAGTGCTGGAAGTTGACTCCTGCCAAATCAGTGTCTAGGAAGGGGATTGAGGGTCGAAAGCCCGAAGATTGGTGGTTATTTAATTAAGGAACGTCTTTGACGGAAAACCTCCCATCAATCTTGCCCTGACCTGGCTGATTAACTTGTGGTCAAAGTCTGCACCCTACCTCCCATGGACAGTCTAACCAGTTAGGAGTCGTCTAGGTCATAGGTCTACCCTAACTTAGGTTATAATCTTTTTTTCTTTGCTTATTTGTTTGTTTTCTTTTTCTTTTGTTTGTTTGGTGTGATATGGCATATAATAATATTTTTTCCAATTTTAATCCATATTACACACCAACCTCTTTTTCGGATATTACCAACCCGGCATATCATAATTTTGATCAACCTAGTGTGCCGGAATGGTCTTATCCGAATGACTATAACCCATGCCCCCATCTTATGACCATAATTTCCATAATAATTTCAACTCTTCACAGAGTTCATGGGGTTTCGATTCCCCCGAGTCCAATTTTCAACCAGCTTGTCCTCCATATCCACCTTGTCCACAATATTCCAAAGATTCATACTCAGATCCACCCATTCAGAATAGAAAACCATCTATCTTGGAAATGATGAGTATGCATGAGTCCAAGCAACAACCACCATCAATCTTAGACATGATGATGCGTGAGTCCATCGACTCACAACTTCATCACGATTACACTTCCGCTTTTCAATCACAACATGAAAGATGCTTGCAGCCATGACTCAGGCTAGATTAGCTCGAGATCATGAATTAGATATGATGGTTCAATCTTTACGTTCTCACCGTTCGGCCGATTCTGCTTTCGCTGACCACTCTCTTAGAGCCGAAGAGTCACGTTGCTTTGGACAACAAGATTCTAATTCAGTGCAATCATTTGAACTCGACGAAACTCTAATTTTTGATAGTTTGGCAAGTCATTCCTTTCCTGAAATAGAACTTGAGCATGAATATGATCATGATCCCCAACTTGATGATTCAATTCTACTTCCTGATTCAATAATGACTCCAGTGTCTCCACCTGATTTCACGTTTCCCGAGTCAACATTGGATCCTATTCTAATTCATCATGAAATTGAATCACCTATTTTTGATGATCATATTGAACTTGACCAATTTTATAATTTTGAAAGCCCCATGGATAAATTGGCAAGTTCTGATTTTTATAACATTGAACCCAATGAGATATGTGACCTAGATTCTCAAATCTATGATCAAGTTCAAATTCCTGAATCATTATTGACTCCTATTTGTTACCCGACTTAGGTAATCTTTTAGAGTCAGTTTTGATTCCCACACATATCATTCCTGAACTTGAATCACCAATATTGAGTCACATTCCATTGTGGGAAGATGATTGTGGACTTGAGCTTCAACTTATTGATTTGGACCCACTTCCTGAACCTAGCCCGACTCCTAAACCCTTACTTGATTTGAGTTTCTTTCTTGAGTCGGTATTCGTTCCCGTACCTATGACGTCCAAGTCAATCATCCCATCTTTTCATACTCCATTTTGGGACAAGGAGGTTGACACAATTGACTCCGAATATAATTATGAAATTTGAAAATTTGATGGGGTGGAATTATTAAAAAATGATCATACATATATTTTAGTGGGTTATATAAGAAAAATTTCTAGTGGGTTCCTCCGAATTCCACAAAAAGTAAATTGGGCCGCGTTTCGTGGACCATTAGACCACCACCGGAACCACCACCTTAAGGTAACTTCTATCTTCCCTTCTTCTTTTTCATGCATACATGCATACTTTCATACATTGAGGACAATGCATGAGATAAGTGTGGGGGGTGGGCTTTACTAACATACTAACATAGGTAGAAGCTAACAAAAATTTGCTAATATAAAAAATATAAAAAATGTTATAAAAAGGAAATATTTTGACTTATTTTTTGAAAGAAATCTAAGTTAGTTTTAAGGATTAGGAAAATCATGATTAGGATTTCTAAAAACTTGGTCAAAATAAATAAATTGTTTAATTTTTAGGTATAGGAGGAGAAATTGAATAAGTAATTAGTCTTGATTTTTACCATAATGAAATGTGCATACCTAATTCATATCTAGGATTCTAAGACAAAAACCCTTGTGCCTCATATACATAAAAAAAAAAAAGAAAATCACTAATTAAGCTGGATACATGTGCCTCAAGAAGCATAAGTATTCACGCCTAAAAGTGAGTTTATAAATAAATTCCTTAGTTTTGTGACCTAGTTCACTCGAATTTGAGTCCGCGGGGTGTTTTCTCACTTGGTGCCCTAAAGCCGACCGGTTTGGGAGTCACCGACTTTAAGTTCACTACATGGGTGGATTAGAAAGCCTAAGGAAACTAAGAAAATTACTTATATGTACTAACACATCTAATAATTAATTAGTTAGGTATTAGGGCCTCAAGAAGCCTTGATACTTATACGAAAGAAAATTAGATGAGTTATACATATTAAAAAAAAATAAAAAAATATATATATATATAAATAAAGAGGCATGAGAGTCCAAGTTAAGGAATTCCTAGTAAAAATTCATAAGGATGTATATGATTTTTGGTAACGAAAAAGACTATACAAAAATTCAGTTTTGACCCTTACCTAAAAAGGAAAACAATTTACTTTATAAAGACTAAGCTTAAGAATGAATAAAAATGATAATCATAAAACTTATAGACTACTTAGTCTCTTCAAATATATTTCAAATATTTTCCTTTTTATGGATTTTGTGGGTGTAATTCGCTGAAAACCCTCACGAGACAACACTCGTCCTCTAGGGTAACCTAGAGGTTTAACGGCTTGTTGCACATGCTAAGTGCAATCGTGATTCCTATGAAAGTGAGTTAGGATAGATTAATTCTTCTTTTTCTTTTTCTTTTTTGATTTTTACTCGAGGACGAGCAAAAAGATAAGTGTGGGGGTGTGATTGGTAGTGAAAAGTGCATTTTTATCATTACATTTACCATCACATTTTCATATTTATTCCTATAATTCTGCACATTTACTAATATTTTATGATTTATTGTGTGGAGGCCTCGAGATATTAAAATAAAGAAATGAAGCCTAAAAAGAAGCCCAAAAGCCCATATTCAAGCCCAATGCAAAAGTTGCAATTATCAAATGTTAAAATTGCAAATACCAAGGGCTATAGTTGCAAATATTAAAAGAAGAGGGAAGGATGGACTTCTATTCAACCCTAAATACTTGCAGGATGAGGATAAAAGCCAAAGAAGGAGATTGCAAGATCACAAATTCGTTTAAAATTATATTGGGAGATTTGAGATTTAGGTAACTTGCTTCCCAAGTTATCTCGAAATCCCAAGATAAAGAGCCAGTGTGCAGTTTCCAGAAGACAACGCCCAGATGGACGGACCAGGGGAAGCCACGCGCCAAAGCGCGTGCTATTCGCCACTGTATGGCCGCGGAAACGCGGCCCAAGCCGCGTTTCCGCGGCAATTTGGCTAAGTCCAGGGAACAGTTTTCGTGGTGGAGTTCGATCTGGACTCTACTTCCTTCTTCACCTATAAATACCCCTGCAGTGCAACCGAGAAGGGGTACAGCGAGCTATAGAGAAAAAGTTAGGGTTAGGCTTTCTTCTAGTTTGTAGTTTAGGTTTTTATTTTTCTTTAGTAATTTTTATTTTTCCTTTTTGTAACTGAGAGTGGAGGATGCTTTCATGGAGGAAGGAGTTCATGCTTGTACTGAGGTGACATCGGTGTAAGTTTTTACTTTTCCTTCATTGTTAATAAAATCTGCTCAAAGTTTGTTTTTGTTTATTCTTGTTTTATCTCTTCTATTCATGTTGTATTCTTGTTTTCTCTGTTCTTGTTTTCTATTATTGTTTCTCTCTGATGTTTTGTAAACCATGAGATCCGATCGCTTCGAGACTGCCTAGCCGAAGAAGAGGTGATAGCCTATGGAGATGAACAAGCCTTCCCTTTAGTTTGTCTTTTCTTTTCGTAGTATAGATTACGAAGGTGGAAGATCCTATATGCCACACTTGAACGCCTTCGAAGATAAGGTAAGTCGTTGCAACGGATCAAAGGTAAGCAGGCCGAAGAGGTAGGTATGTATGTCTATTGTTTTTAGTTTTCTTTCTTTTATTTCTTTAGTTTAGATTACCACACTACCATATTCCCAATTTCTTTTCCTCACTTTCGTTGTAAATATCACTTCTGTTTCTCCATCTTCTTAACCTATCGCTTTCTTCCTAACCTAACTTTTCCTTTTAATAACTAAAAAAAGAAATTTTTAGAGAACTTACTTAAACGCTTCCATCGCTAGTCCCTCCCTGAGGATCACGACCCGTATAGCCCATTGCTACCGCGGATTAGAATTGAGCACCTCGCACCTTTACCTCTAAATCTAATATTATATATTTTGTGTGCAGGTAAAAGTTCAATCATTACCCTAGAAGAGGAGTGTTGTCTCCTGAGGGTTTTCAGCAGATTGCACCCACAAAATCCATAAAGAAAGAAGACAAATGTTAGTATTTTGAAAACACATTTTGAAAGAAAGACAAGTTTTCGAACTATTTTTGCAAAAATATAAGTGATCTAAGGTCATAAGTCCACCACAAATCATTCTTCTTTAAACTTAGTCTCTATGCAAGATCTTGTCTTCAATTAAGGTAAGAATTCAAAATTAGATTGAATATTTTATCTTTTATAATACCTAGATAATATGTACATTGTGATAGTGAAGATTTCTGGGATTTTAACTCTAACCATCAAGCCATTTATTTACATATATATATATTCTTTCTTTTTCTTTTTTTTTCTTCCCTTATTTTAGGCTTTCTAGTTTACCCATGTAGCGAGCCTATAACCGATGACTCCCAAACCAGACGGTCCTAGGGCACCAGATGAGAAAACATCCCTCGGGTTTAAGGACTCAAGTAAACAAGGCCACAAAACTAAGGGGGATTATTTGCTTCTTTTGACCACCGTTAGGCGTGAATAATCATGCTTCTTGAGGCACAATTATCCAGCTTAATAAGTGATATTTTATATATATACATATATTTTCTTTTTATTTGCTTTTTTGCTTTATGGCATTTTAGGTCTTTGTTTCCATCCCAAAAATGTGTAAGTGTGAAGTGCATACTATCTAAGACAAAAATTCAAGATAAAATTATCTCCCCAATTTATCTTACTTAGCCTATAATTTTAAACAAGATCCATTATTTCAACTAGGTTTAAGATGTCATAATTAAGGCTTCCTTAATTTCTAAGATCATCTTAATTTTCTTAAAAATAGATCAAAACTTTTTCTCTTATTTCAAAAAGTTTTTAAAGAAAGAAAAAATTCCTATACAAAAGGGAAGATTTCTAAAGGTATCCTAAAAGAAGTGTAAAAGAAAGAAAATCTAAAAACTCTAAGTTAGTAAACCCTCCCCCACACTTATCTCATGCATTGTCCTCAATGCATCGTGATATATGTATGCATGAAACAAATAGAGAGGGAAGGAAAATCACCTCAAGGTGGTGGTTCCGGTGGCGGCCTGATTGGTCCACGAAAGGCGGCCCAATCATTCTTGTGTGGAGTCCGGAGGAACCCACTAGAAACCTCCATGATACAACCCACTAAAAAGATGTATATATAAATGATTTTTATTAAAAATTTTACCCTATCTAATTTCCAAATTTTCAAAATAATTTCGGAGTCAAAATTTTCAAAACCCTTGTCCCAGAATGGAATGATTGATTTGGACTCAAGAAGTACATGAACTAATATCGACTCAGAAAAATGACTCAAGTCAAGTAAAGGTTCGAGAGTCGAGATCGGTTCAGGAAGTGGGTCCAAATCAAGAAAATGAAACTCAAGTCCACATTCATTTCCCATAATGGAATGTGACTATCTATGAGTGGTGATTCAAGTTCTGGAATGACAGGGATGGGAATCAAAACTGACTCTAAAATGTTACTCAATTGGGTAATATAATAGGAGTCAATAATGATTCAGGGATTTGAACTGGATCAAAAATTTGAGGATCAAAGTCACATTCCTCATTGAGTTCAATTTCACAAAAATGAGAACTTGCCAATTTATCAATGGGACTTTCAAAAGTATAAAATTGGTCAAGTTCAATATGATCATCATAAATGATTGGTGATTCAATTTCACAATGGATAGACACTGGATCCAATACTGACTCGGGAAAAGGATTGAAATCAGGTAAAGATACTGGAGTCATAATTGAATCAGGAAGTAGAATTGAATCACTAATTTGAGGTCTTGATCATATTCATGCTCAAGTTCAATTTCAGGAAAAGGATAACTTGCCAAAATGTCAATGGGATCTGAAGTTTGGACAAGTTCAAGTGTGTGTGCTGAAATTGAATCTTGATGTTCAAAACGACAAGAGTCCTGGGTCAGATCAATAGAGTTTGGCATAGCTGAATTAGTCAAAGGTTGATAAGATAGAGTTTCTTCATTCTTATAAATGCTAACCAATTGACTCAATTGTGTTTCCACCCTATTAATAGACTTAGCAGATGATTTTTGGAATTGTAATATGGACTCCTGCAAGACTTCTATACTCTTATCTAGATATGATGTATCTCCAAGTGGTTGCTCTAGAATGGGAGTATAAGAATCTTGGTTTTGAAAATTTTGTGAAGAATGTGAGTCAAAAATGTGTTGAGATTGAAGCTTGGACTCACACAAGAGTTCCTTACTCATTTCTAAGGCAAATGGTTGTTCATTATGAGGAGATGGAATTGAGTAAGACTCTTGAATATATTGTAGAGAGGCCAATGTTTTCTGAAGTTGTTGCTCTTTCTCTCGTAGATTGGCTTCTACTCTCTTTTCGAACTCAGATTTTTCTTCAATGGGAGGTTCATAAAAAGGAGTATAGGAAGCGGAATCGGGGAATGAATATTGTGTAAATTGTGGACAAGGTGGATATGGGGGACAAGGAGGTTGAAAATTTGGCTCGGGGGACTTGAATCCCCATTGACTCTGTGACGGGTTGAAATTATTTTGGAAATTATAGTTATAAGAATGTGGGTATGGGTTGTATTGATTTGGATAAGGTCAACCCGGTGTATTTGGTTGGTGCATATTGTAAAACGCCGGGTTGGAATTATCCGAATAAAATAGAGTCGGTGTGAAATATGGATTCATATTTGGATTGAAAGAATTATTATTGTTGAATGCCATTTCACAAAAAAAAATCACAACAAAAAGAAAGAATCAAACAACAAACAAAAAGAAAACAAAAAATCAAAACCAAGCATATAGAAGGGTTGACCTAGACCTAGATGAAATGTCCCTAGGGGCCAACGTCTATCAAATTTTATTAGGGCTTGGTTGTGTGAGTGGGGAGATGATTTTGGGTTAAGGAAGGGTAATGAAATCCCACCTTATCTTGTTTGGGTTTTGCCCTTAATTTCAATTCGTGCAAGTGTGCAATATAGATAAGAATATAACACAAAGCGATAAATCACCCACATGTTTGTCCTATGCTATATGCAATGCCATATGGCTATATGCAATGCCATATGTACATCTCCATCCAGATCACAACAACAGAACAAAATATAGTATTTTGGAATTGAATTGACACGTGCCTAAATGCAAATGTCTAAGCCGTTTTAAAAGCGTCAAATTACCGTATTTTAGTTCTTTTATTTATTAAGGTGTGTAGGCAATCAAAGCAAGAAAGATAGTAGTACAAATCAACTAGCTATTACAATTCACACATCCCAGCACAACAAGATATACAATGTTCACAAAATGGCCGCGTTTTCGTGGCAAATGTCGCGGTTGCGCGGCTTTTCTTTAGAAGCTGGGGCCCTGCTTTCAAGAGCAGGGAGATGCAAAGCTAGCTTATGTTCTGCAATGTTAAGCACCTGTAAATATTGCCCTGCACACCAAAACAGAGAAGACAATGTTAACAAAATGTGAAATCAAAACCATTCCCTTCCCCGGCAACGGCGCCATAAATTTGATCGGGGCGGAAACTAGCACTCAAAAGTGTGTTTTATGTAAAATCAATGAAAAGCTCGAATGTGCTAATGTACCCTCGATACTTCCGTTATAGCATTGGCTTAACGGGTCGAATCCACAGGGAAGGGAGGCGATAGAAGCATTGACAGTCTCTATTCACGTCTTTTGTTAACAGTTCTTCTTTGTTAAAAGAATGATAAAGAATGAAAAAGAAAAGAAAAGGAAATCCAGAATGTGGTAGGTGAGGAGAGCGATGAAAACGGCGAAGAAAGCAAAATAAAAGTGAGTTGGAAAAATGAATAGAGAAGAAGATGGAACAAAAGTAAACTAAGTAGGCGGTGAAAACATCGATAGAAAAATAAGAAAAGAAGCTTGAAAATAGTTTCTAAAAGAAGAGAAAAGAAAACTCATGGCTACTAACTACTAAATACTCCACTAACCATGCTAACCTCTTCATGATAGTTGCCTCACATTTTGATCCTCGGCCATCACAATCCTTGGCTTCAAGAGATGATACAAAGCATGGCTCATGGATGGTTCATCACAATCAAAACATGCATCAAGATCAAGCTAATACAAGCATCAACTCATCAACATTAAAAGAAAGCATGAAATAAAAGAGAGTTAGCTTGGTTAGCAAGTTAGATGTTAGAATCCATCATCTTTGGCCATCAATGGCTCTTGCAAGAACAAGGCCTTGTAGAGGCTACCCGATTCATGTGGATTATCAAGTAAGTAGTTAGATGGTTAGTGGTTAGTAGTTAGATT
Organism: Agave tequilana; assembly: GCA_038442645.1. NCBI lineage: Eukaryota > Viridiplantae > Streptophyta > Magnoliopsida > Asparagales > Asparagaceae > Agave > Agave tequilana. The sequence goes on from JAVJIF010014807.1 coordinate 44,206, forward strand.
GCATAAGAAGAAAGTTAGCAAGAAATCATGTAGAAGATGAAGGAGATTACATTGGAAGAGAAAGGAGGCATCTTTATATAGAGTGTCACTCTCTATTACATCAATCCCTCACTATCTCTCTCTAGGAATCACTCAGCCCAACTACAATGATCTAAAAACAAATGAAAATACAAGAGAAGAGAAATGAAAAGCACCTACACTACACTAAATCTCTCCTAAAATCTGCACCTACTCCTAAAAATGAAGACTACTTACGCTCTGGGCAATTGCAGGGGTATTTATAGGCCTCAGATGCTTCCAGAAGACGAGACAGGCCACGCGTTGAAAATCGACGCGTGGCTCCACTAACAAGCCGCGGATCCGCGGCTCTTGCCGTGGATCCGCGGCAAAACCAGGGAGGGAACTCCCTGGTTTTGGTCCGTGGCTCCGTCGGGCTTCGAGACGCTTCCTGGTATATTCCTTTTCGGGTAATTACGTCCGCAGATCCGTCTGATGTGCGCAAGAGGCTAGATTCGATGTATCTTCTAGATAATCCTTTGCTTGGCCTCCAAGTAATGCAGATTTAATTACCCTTAATTGGGTTTAATTAAGCTCTTATTCCATCTTTGCCCTTGAACTTTGGATCTACCTGCAATAAAGACCAAAACACGGTTTAAACCGACAAATTATTCATAAATCTGTGAGAGAATGCGACATAATAATGCAGAATTGTAGACTAATCAGTGTACAAGGTATTGGTTTTGACTCGGGGCTCCATCCTAAAAGACTAGCCTTTTAGGTGGAGTTGCCCAAATCCTTATATTCCCAAGACCATCCCCACGTCTAGCCGATGTGGGACTATTTGTTCGACCCAAATCCCAACAATCCCCCCTCGAACAAAGAGTCCCCTGTAAGCTCAACTATCTTCGCACCGGAAGATCAAATGCTCCATCGAGATATCCAACTCTTCACTTCGTGGGTGGACGACACGCCTTATGTGAAGTACCAACTGCAGTCGGTCACTCCTCTACGAGGACCACTACCAAATTTCTCGAGAGCCAAACATTAGCTTCGCAGGGGTCTATTGCGCCTTTTGCGCCAGTGGGGTGGGCAGGCCCATTGCGCCTTTGCGCCATTGGGGGGATCTATACATCGTCGAACATCACCCACACACACGACTAAGTTCGGGGCATGGCTCTGATACCACTTGAAGGACTAAGGGCTCCATCCCAAAAGACTAGCCTTTTATGTGGGGTTGCCCAAATCCTTATATTCCCAAGACTATCCCCACGTCTAGCCGATGTGGGACTATTTGTTCGACCCAAATCCCAACAATAAGAGACCTAAAGATCTAAGCGCACTCCTCTTTTGAGAAAGTGGGCGAGAGCCCCGAGGCTAAAGTACGCTCGGGGTCTAAGCGCAGTCTCGGTAGCTGCCACGAAACCCATAAGGGTACGGCCTAAAACCAATTGGGTAGCTAGCAAGAGAGTGGGCAGAAACCTAAAGTTAGTACAAGGGTACCTGCGCGAGATGTTAGTACCATATGAGCATACATATAAACGTGAGAATATCTAAGTTACCGTGGAGTAGTGAAGCACAGAGGCTGAGTAGAGAGCTCGGAGACCAAAGTACGCTCGGGGTTTAAGCGCACACTTAGTAGCTACCATGAAACCCATAAGGGTACAGGCCTAAAACTAAAATACACCTAAAGGGGGGGTGAATAGGTGTTTTGCTAATCAAATGCACTTTTAACACTAATTATGATGAGTTATGCAAACTGTCACTCAAAATAAGAATTGAAGCCGAATTCCCCGTGAAGGGCTCTAGAATTTCTCCTCTTTGAGTCTTCTAGATAATGAGTTGAGGTGCTCAATTACCTCCTTGTTGAGATGAGTATAGACCAGTAATGAAAATGATGGAATGAAAGCAATTATAGAATGCAAGATAAACAATATCACAAATATGAAAAATTAAAAGTAATAGAGAGAAAGACACAATCAAATGTAAACACAAGAGAATTTGTTCCGAAGTTCGAGCCACCGTTCTACGTCCCTGCCTTCACCACTATAAAGAATTTCACTATCCTCTAAGAGATCTTCCACAAAGGGACCTTACACAAAGAAATTACAACTTGGTCTACAAAAGACCGGAGCACACAAATCCACCAACTCAACCCTCTACACAAGAGGTAGCACAAAGCCAATTGAGGTTAAAAGCACTTGTTGATCTAACAAGACCACAAACACTCTCTCGTACAACTTTCTACAGAGTGGTCTATGAAGTGATGCTCAAGAAGCTAAGTGATAAAAAATTCAGTTAGAAAGAATAGAGAAGTTTCAAAACCAATTGAAAATAGTTTTGAAAAGAAAGAACTTTGAGATTGAAAGCTAGAAAAACTTTTCTCTTTAGAAACAAACTTGAAAACTTATGTATTTTTTCTTGTCTAAGACCAAAAGTTATGACCCATATATATAGGCAATAAATAAATATCATTTATAAATCATACCAGATCATTTGGGGTGTGTTTTAAACACTTGGAAACCAAAATTCCCGTTGGAATCCACTAAAAACAAAACAGATTCAAAAACTAGCCATTATGGCCATCTGACAGCATGTCGATCGACCGACTGGTTGACCGATAGGTCATCCAGAATAGAGCTGTTGGCTCTGATCGACCGGGCGGTCGACCGCTCGTTATATAAAAAAAAAAATTTTAAACTGTCGGTTGACCGGGTCGGTTGACCGACCCCAACCGAGGTTAGGGTCTCTTAGTCGGTCGACCGGTCGGTCCACCGTAAGGGTTGGCGGTCGACCGGTTGGTCGGCCGCTCGACAACATGCACAAATGTGCACACCCCTGGCCCCGGTCGACCGTTCTGGCCTGCAATGGGCTGTCGACCGTTTTGGCGTGAAACAATTTTATGAAGGGGCTTTGAAATTCAAGCAATTTTCAAAATATTTTGTATTAGTTTAAGGGTGATGTAGCAATGTATAGGAGATGAAATACATGTTCTAAACTTGTTATAAAATTTTAAAAAATTATGAAATATGTGTCAATACCAAACATGCAAAAATACCAATACTACCAAAACTTGTATTTTTCAAAATCGTGTATTTTGTGTGTGTAACTTCTTGATCATTACTACCACATTCTACACTTTAACAAACTAATATCTTAGAAGGCTCTAGGTGACTACAAGATCTTCAACTGGGCTTCTCCATTACCGACGTTTGAGTGTTTTGAGTTTTGATCTCGTATTTGAGTCTTCTTGAGTCTCCAATACCTTCCTTTAGAGTAAGAAATTTTTTTGAATCCTTAGAACCCTGAGATAAACTGAAAGACTTGAACTTGATTAGAACAAATAACCTCACATATTTTGTTATCATCAAAACTATAAAACCGGGTGATTGTAACCTTCGGCCAATAATCTCCCTCTTTTTGATGATGACAAAACATGTGAGTTATTTCAGATAAAAGATATGAAAGAGCTTGAAAAACTCTCCCTCAAATTATGCTATCTATCAAGTATAAGAAAACATTATGACTTTTATTTGATTTAACAATATAAGCAAGTCACACATATAAAATGATACCAATAAATCTTAATAATATGCATGGTAAAGAGAATGGAATATAGAATAGCAAAACAACTTAGTAACTCAAATATCTCTCCCCCATTTTGTCACACATCAAAAGGGTAAAAGTCATCAACAAAACAAAATGAATCCAAAATAAAAACATTCAACTCACCACAAATGAATGAAAATCTATTATAATCTAGTGGTTTAGTAAAAATATCCGTAAGTTGAAAATCAGTGAAACATAATCAATTTTAACATCACCTTTCTCATAGTGATCTCTAAGAAAGTGATATCGAATATCTATATGCTTGGTCTTACTATGTTGATTAGCATTTTTGGTCATATGAATGTGAAAATCACCTAGAGAGGGGTAAATAGGTGATGGCTATACAAAAATGGCAAATAATAGCGAATTAAAAATATCTTGCTAGCAACCTAGAAATTAGCAAATACAATTAAATAAAACTTGCAAAAAGAATAAGCAATATAGAGTGCAAGTAAAGAGAGAGTAGAGTTAAGAGAGAGAGAGTAAGCAATCACAAACTCAAGGATATGTTTTAAGGTTCGAGCCACTGCTCTACATCCCAGCCTTCGACACTATGAAGGATTTTCACTATGACCGATCCTACTGGATCGTCAACCGATTATAAGTTCTCACTAGAACTCTTCAGACACACTTGTCCTCTCTTACGGTGCCGCAACACTAAGTTGGAGCTCACTAGCTCGCTCGAGGCTGTAACCTCTACAACTTCTCAATCGAAGAAAATTGGTGATCAACTCTTGACCACAAAATAGCTCATAAGCGTAACCCTATTACCAAGATGAAAAAGTGAAACTCTTTGGGATTGCGTAGTGAAAATAGCTAGTAGAGAAGTAGAGGAAAGGCTCAAGCTAAAACACAAAAACTTTGAAAATCTTTAGCTCAAAGAGAAATCTTTTGTAAAGAGGCTAAAACTTATAAAACTTTAATCTAAGGCTTAGAAATCTTGTTGTTGAGTTGTTTCATAGTCCCACATTTATAAGAGATGAAAATAAGGGTAGAAAACACAATAGAGCCATTGGGACAAGACCCAGAAAAAGACAAATTTGGAACTAGCCTTTGGGAGCTAACTTAGCAGAAAACTCTACTGCCGGTCGACCGGGCGGTTGACCACCAACGGTCAGATTTCTGACCATTGGGGAAAGCGGTCGACCGTCCGGTCGACCATTCCCAACCTGAGAGTGAAAACTATCGTCGGTCGACAGGCGGTCGACTGGACCAACAGAGAGCAATGCTTATGCAGACGGTCGACGCACGGTTGCACTTTGGTGCATGTCGGTCGACCGCCTGGTCGCCCGATAGAGCAATTTTGCTCTACCAACGTTTGACCGCCCGGTCGACCGGTAGTGAGGCAAAATCTTGATCTACATATATTTTTGAAACCAATTTTTTTCCACTAAAAATTCTTTTGATATGTAAATACAAAATAGAGTTCTAGGGATTTGAAAAACTAGTATGTGATAATCGATCAACACCAAATAAAATAGAACTATATTTTGACAAAATTCTTTTCTAAAACTAAAACCAGGTTTTTCAAAACTTGTTTTCTGAAACTTGATTTCTCCAAAACTTGTTTTTCTGAAACTCGATAAAGAAAACGGTAAGAAGCATAGTCGTTAACTTTTGTTTGAAAACATAAAGGAGTATGAAATATGTGTGTGCCAATCCCAAAAGCTATCAACCTAGATCATCTTAGTTTTAACAAACGACTATAAATCCTATCTAAAATAGAAAAAGTAAAAATACAAATCTTGAAATAGTCTTCTATATATCACTTGATCCTTGAGCTCTTCTAGTGTGCTTAGGCTTTGGGATCTAAATCTTCTTGGCTTCCAAATGTGTGAGTCTTATAATGGAGCTGAAATGCAACAAATGGTTTTACCTGAAACTTTAGTAAACAAACTTGTTAACAACATAACTACATATGATTTGTTATTATCAAAACTAGGGCTAATGGCCTTTGGGCCAACAATCCCCGCTTTTTGATGATAACAAAACATATGGACTTATTACAAATACTTTGGGAAGAGACTTCAAGCGAAGCTCCCCCTAAACACATGCATATATTAAGATATGACATAAAAGAGATAAATGCAACAATAAAAGCATATATATAGGATATGACAATTAAGCTCTTATGCCAACCATCTATGCATACTAGGAATACAGAGTTATAAAAGTGTATGCACAAATGGTTTCCCTCCATCCGTCCAAATTACCTCCAACCTCCAATATAAGTGGCAAATGTGTAACACCCTGCTCTCAGAATATGTACTTTGTTGCGTATTCTAATTTTTTGATCATATTTTTTAATCTACTTGATGTATTTATTTTGTATTATGAATTATTTATACGATCATTTCGCCTCGGATCTGGATTCGTGGACTCGGAGTCGGCCCTGGTATGAACCAGGGACCCGATCCTAGTTTATTACCTGATTTGGTCCTTCGGTTATCAGATTTGACCAATTTCAGTCTCAAACATCATTTTCCATATTTTAAATTTTCCATGATTTTTTGGAATTTTTCTGAAATAAGTTGTAAATCTTTAAAACTGGAGTCGACCAGTGCTGCTGCACGATTCTCAGATTTTTTTTAATTTATAAACGAAGTTGAATTATAAAAATGGCTTTCACATAATTTCTTAAAATTATATTTTCTATCTAAATATTTTTTGAGAGTATTCTGAGTTTATCAAGATTCTTCTGGATTGGGTGTCGGCCAGTATCGCTGGTTGATTCTAAGATTTTTCATTTTCAATTGGAATCAAATTTCTAGATTTCACTTTCACATTACTACTTAGAATCAGATTTTCTCTTTAATACATTTTTTGAGATTTTTCAGAATTTATCAAAATCCGACCGAACCGGTGTAGACCGGTATCAACGGTAGGTCCCAAGATTTTTATTTTAAAAACGGGATTGAATTTCTAAAATCTGATTTCAATAGACATCTTAAAATAATATTTATTATTTTTGAAAATTTTTTAGAATCTTTTCGAGTTACTTCATTTTTCGAGCTTTTCTGAAGTTTTCGGTGCTTTCCCAGATACCGAGATTTTACCCAGATATTTTTATTTTTCTCTTTTCTCATCATCTCTCTCTTCACCAGACGCAAATCTGATTTTTAATATAGAGATTCCCTTCCCTTCTGCATTAAATGCACTTCAGATCAACTCTAATCAAGTCATCGTGATTTTCTCTCTCCATTATCAAACGCGACACTCGCGTTTTCCTCTGGATGCAGGTTTCATCCCCGCGTCTGGGCAATTGGTAGATGCAGGTCTGAGTTTAATAAGACGCGGGTCTTATTTAAATGAGACGCAAGTCTCATTTCTTTTGAACTCAATGACAATCTTTTAATAATCAATCTCTCTTCATATATATATATACACCCCTCCATTCTTTCTCTCCCTTTATTTCCTTTCTTCTTTCTTCTTCCAGCCAACAGCACTACCAATGGCAGCAGCAAAATCAGCAGCCATGCCTGCCTTTTGGCTACATTTTTAGGCCACCACCACCACCAACTCCTCCCCCATCCTTCCTTCCATCATCTCCTCCTCCATTCCAACAACAACAACACCTCCACTACCTTCTTCTTCATCTTTTTCCACCAAGAAACCAACTTTCACCATCACCTTCTCCCTTATTTCCACACCACCTACACCACCTCTGCCACCACCATCACATCATATTTTTCTCCTTGGAATACTCTTTCTAATGAGCCTATTCATTGCTCTCCGAAATGCCTTTTCAAAAACTCCAAATTCCAAAATCAATTAGACTTGCACCCCACAAATTGCTTGGGCTTGGGCTTGGGCCATCGGCCTCTGACCACCTCCGGCCGGCACTGACACTGCCGACCAGGCAGCTGGCCGCCATCCCCTCCCCTTTCCCTCTTTCCTTCTTTCGTTCTTTCCTTTCTTCTTTACTTTCCTTTTTTCTCTTCTCTTTTTCTTTCTTCCTTCTTCCTTTCATTTTTCCTTCTCTATATAATTAACAAGAGAGCATCTCATACCCTTGCGTCTCTCACCCCTGCATCACTCTCCCTCTCAGCCCTGCGTCTCACTCTCTTCCTCTCTCTTTCTATTGTCTCTCACACTCTCTCCCCCCTGTACACACACTCTCTCTCATCCTTTTTCTCTCTTTTGAATTCCTTCTCTCTCTATCACTTTCTCTTTAACGTGTTTACGCATTGGTTACAGAGAATTCTGGAGCTCGGGATTTCACGGTTTTTTTTTGAAGATTTAGGCGAGTATTCTCTCTTTCTTTTTGGACTTCCCTGCTTCGTCAGGTCGACTTGTATTTGTATTTGTATCGGTATTCTCATTTTGTATTAGGATGTACTCTTGCGTTTGTAAGTGGCCAAGAGCCCAATATTATATATGTATATACTTGTGATGAATGCTTGTAACAATATAGACAGTATTCTATATGTGTGTTGTTTGAAACTAACACCTTCTGTAGGTATCCTTGACTTCGGACCTAACCTCCGGGTTCAATCTCTCTGAGGTTTTAAAGTCCTCTGGACTTTCTCTATGCTACGCCTGGTAGGCATACCTAGCATCAACACTTTATCGCTTACTCCATTCAAGCGTAGTTACCCCGTAAGCATGGCTTCACCGTGAGCTGAGTATGGCGTTCATACGCTTGCTGCGACACGGGTGTCTAGCTACGTTGTGAGCAATAACCATGCCGAGCCTGATAGCATTTAGTGTTGTACATTAATTTCTCTCCAGCTTCCTAGTTTCGCTTAGATGTTTACTTTTTTGCTGAATTACTTGCCTGCCAGTTTATCGATTCTTCTATTAATGGTTGTGAAGAGTTTGAAATCTTACTTATACAGTTTTTCCTGAAAATGTATGGTTTTCGGTATTTGTACTGATCTCTTATATCAGTATGATTTTCCTATATCGCCTGATAGGATTTTGATGATGTGCTTGCATATACTATGTTGTCTCTTGTCACCTGCCTGATATCACCCTCATGTCATGTTATCACCTGACACCTGACATGCTACTACTTGACACTTGCTTCTTGTTATGACATGACTTATCACTTGTCACCTGCCTGATCACTTGTTATTGTCATGTTAAAACCTGATACCTGTTATGATTAACTCTCTACTCATGATTATCACATTACGGGAATGTAGTACCTAATCTCTTGTTATGTACTTCTGTTATGCTTATTATGAACTCCCATTATGCTTGTTATGTACTCCTGTTATGATCACTTATGTTCCTACTCATTCTCGTAATCTAATAATTATGTTTAATAAGTCATAAAAAGGATAACTTGCGTGGGGTATGGGAGGAAGTGATGGATGCTGGTATGAGGCCTTGCTTATAGTAGTGGAATACTAAAACTGAAAATTCGTGTTAGGGGGATTTTAGGCCCCAAGAAGATGCGTGTTAGGGGGATTTCAGGCTCCCAATGGCTGTGTCCCGGGCAGACGGGAACTACTATAAGTATGAGCCATCAGTTCTTCATCAGCTTCCAATAATAACCAACCTCGACTTACTTATATATGGATGTATGTGCGTTAAGATGTATACCAGGACACATACTTAGATATATGGGTAGGACAAGTAATAATATTAATAATATGCCGAGACAATAACTTGTTATGTTACTCTACAAACTTGGTTATATCACTTGTTTTGTCACAATTGTCTTCATCAGGTTTTACAATGGATTTCTAGTTTATATCATTATTTATTATAGCTGCTTGCATCATGCTTACCACTCGTATTCTGTTCCACCAGTCTCCTGCTCTTATTGTATTATATCATGTGTATTCTCTGCTGGTTATCGCTTGCTATATCTTTCTTGTTCATGTATGCTTGTACTCACAACACAGTTTTCTATGCGTGTTTATAATTCAAATTTATCGATACATGTGATCTATCTTTGCATGCCACTGGGCATTCGCATCACCACTCCTTGGGGAGTTCTGACTCCCTTGGATCCTCATGTCCAGGTCTCGGAGCTTGGACTGATGTGGGTCTTTTTACTGAGGACCAACCTTACCTTACGGAGCAGGCAGACCAACTGTAGCTCCAGTCCCTTTCTTGCTCTCCCTGGTTGGCTCACGGCATCTACAAACTCGTGAGCACCCTTTTGTACTATTCATACTTGTATATCTCCTTGTATTCTCACAATTGCGACTACCGGTAATGTAATATTTTTGTAATATTGTGTCACATCTGGTGATAGCTTTGTAATTGTTCTCATATGTGAGAATGTATAATGCACCACATATTTTCGAACTCTGATTCTTACCTGTACTGATGCTTAGCGTATATACGTGATGGTATTTTCAACCTACGTATATATGATGCAGTAACGTCTCCATACCTGTAGGATTAGGGCGTTACAGGATGGTATCAGAGCCTAGGCTCTCTTATTCTCAGTACGTCCAAACAGCAAATTAATGGTAAAGAAATTTGCAACTGGAATATAAGAGTCCTGGTTATACAATCCAACTACAAGTGTAGAGTTATCTATCTCTTTCTTCTGATCCATTTCTTGAATCATGAGACCCTTCAATCTTTTTATCTTCTAGCTTCTTCCTGTTACCCCTTCAACCAACTCAGATATGGAAAGACGGGGAACATGTAATGGTCCTAGTACTTCTTAAGATGGATCCAACAGAGACAATGATGGTATGATGAGGGTACTTCAGGAGATGATGCAGAGTCAACAACAACAGACAGGGCTTCTACGACAAGGACTGTTGGTTGTACCCTGAGAGCAGAGGCCGGGCAATGGGTCAGATTTCAGGAGATTACAACCGGTGACCTTTTCAGGCACAAAGAAGCCCCTGAATGCAGAACAGTGGCTGATAGACACGATAGATCTTTTAAAGGTGGCCCGAGTCCCTGATGAGAACTAGGTGGAAATGGCCAAGATACAATTGAAGGATGCAGCCAGAATATGGTGGTTGGCGGAAGAAGCGACATTGGAGAAACCCATCACATGGGACCAGTTCTCAAAGGGTTTCTACGAGAGATTCTTTCCGGCAACAGCTCAAAAGGAAATGGAAGAATAATTTATCTGACGAAAACAGTGAAATCGATTAGTGGATGACTATGCTACCGAGTTCTTCAGACTCAGCAGATTTGCTCTTACATGGTGGCAGACGAAGAAAAATGGGCTAGCAGATTTCAGCAAGGGCTGAAGATGGACGTCCAAATATTTCTTATTCCTCAACAGCTGAAGATATACTCCCAGATTTTCTCCATTTCCCGTGAAGTAGAATGAGGACTAGAGAAGAAGAGCAAGAACCAGGTGCAGAACAAGCCCATAAAGAGACCCTTTCAGTTGATGAACGAAGAACACACAACCAGACCCATCAATGGCCCGATAGTCAATTTGTTGATTGAGTTTTCCTGCACACAAAATGTAGTATTTTAGTTTTAAGAATAGGATGTGCAAGTTCTCAATTCTAATCCGCTGTAGCAAGGCTATGCGGGTCGTGATCCTCATGGAGGGACTGCGATGGAAGCGTTAAGCAAGTTATCTCTAAAAAATATCTTTTTTTTTATTGTTAAATAGTGGTGTTATTTACAATGGGTGGTATTTACAATGAAGTGGAAGAAAAGAATTTAGGAAGATGTGGATCTAAACTAAAGGAAGAAAAGAAAGAAAACACGTACAAACCTCTTCAACCTGCTTACCTTTGATCCGTGCGATGATTTACCTTTTCTCGGAAGACTTGCAAGTATGGCGTATAGGATGTTCATCGCCATAAGCCATCAAGGGATCTTCTTTGGCTAGGTAGTCTCGAAGCAGTTGGGTCTCATTGTTCACAAGGCATTAGAGAACAAATAGAAGAAAGAAAATAGAAACAGAGAAACACAAGAATAAACAAAAGATGAAAAACATAAAATAATAACAAAAACGAACCTTAAACGGATTTCATTAACAATGGAAGATAAGCGGGCTTATACCGCTGTCACCTCAGTACAAGCGAAGACTCCATCCTCCATGAAAGTTTCCTCCACTCTCAGTTACAAAGTTTACAAAATAAAAACGAAAATAAAACCTAACCTAGAAACTAAACCCTAGCTTTTGGCCCTTTGCTCGCCTCTGGACGCTTTCTGTGTTGCATCTGCAGGGGTATTTATAGGAGTTGGAAGATGTAGAGTCCTAGTACAACTCTCCCAAAAAATCTTATCTCCAGACTTGTGGCACTTATCCATAGAAGTTTAAATCAAATCTGTCCTGCAATTTATTATCCTGTTGATCGCCGAAATTGGCTTATCTACGGACTGAATTGGAAAGTTTGATCAACATAAGAGTTGTAGGGCTTCAAATCTTCTTTCTGGAGCATTTTGAATCATCGGATTTGCATATCTGTAGCAAAAGTTATGATCTGAATACTAAACATGTACAGTCTGAATCCGAATTTATCTTTAAACTCTTTCCTGCAAGCATTTAGGGTTGAATAGAAGTCTATCCTTCCCTCTTCTTTGTATTTGCAACTTTGGCCCTTATGTATTTGCACTTTTGACATTTGGTATTTGCACTTTTACACCTGGGCTTGGACTTGGGCTTGGATATGGGCTTTTAGGCTTCATTAAGCTTTATTTCTTATAAAAATAAGAACTCGATGCCTGCACACAATAAATAATAAAATATTAGTAAATGTGCAGAATTATATGAATAAATATGAAAATATGATGGTAAATGTTATGATAAAAATGCACTTTTGACTACCAATCACACCCCCACACTTATCTTTTTGCTCGTCCTCGAGTAAAAACAAAGAAAAGAAAAAGAAAAGAAGAATTAATCTAACCTAACTCACTTTCGTAGGAATCACGATTGCACTTAGCACGTGTAACAAGCCGTTAAACCTCTAGGTTACCCTAGAGGACGAGTGTTGTCTCGTGAGGGTTTTCAGCGGATTGCACCCACAAAATCCATAAAAAGGAAAATATTTGAATTATTATTGAAGAGACTAAGTAGTCTATAAGTTTTAGGATCCTCATTTTTATTCATTCTTAGACTTAGTCTTTATAAAGTAAATTGTTTTCATTTTAGGTAAGGGTCAAAATTGAACTTCTAATATAGTCTTTTTCGTTACCAAAATCATATGCATCCTTATGAATTTTTACTAGCAATTCCTTAACTTGGACTCTCATGCCTCTTTATTATTTTTATAACATCATCTAATTTTCTTTCGTGTAAGTATCAAGGCTTCTTGAGGCCCGCATACCTAACTAATTGATTATTAGATGTGTTAATATAATTTTTTTTTTGGCATGTATAACTCATCTAATTTTCTTTCGTATAAGTATCAAGGCTTCTTGAGGCCTTCATACCTAACTAATTGACTCTTAGATGTGTTAATACATATCTCATATTCTTAGTTTTATTAGGCTTTCTAATCCACCCATGTAGCGAATTTAAAGTCGATGACTCCCAAACCGGTTGGCTTTAGGGCACCAGGTGAGAAAACAACCCGCGGACTCAAATTCGAGTGAACTAGGCCCAAAACTAAGGACTTTATTTTATTTACTCACCTTTAGGCATGAATACTTATGCTTCTTGAGGCACATGTATCAGCTTAATTGGTGATTTTTTTAGTCAAAATATTTCCTTTTTATAACATTTTTTTATATTTTTTTTATTACCAAATTTTTGTTAGTTTCTAACTATGTTAGTATGTTAGTAAAACCCACCCCCACACTTATCTCATGCATTGTCCTCAATGTATGAATGAATGCATATATGCATGAAACAGAACAAGGGAAGGCGGAAGTTACCCTAGGGTGGTGGTTCCGGAGGTGGTCTAATTGGGCCAAGCGTTGCTACCCAATCAAGATAACATATAATTTCATGGAGGAACCCACCAAAAATTTTTCTTGTATAACCCACGAAAATGTATGTGTGATCATTTTTTAAAATTTCCACCCCATCAAATTTTCAAATTTCATAATAGATTTCAGAGTCAATTGTGTCAACCTCCTTGTCCCAAAATGGAGTATGAAAAGATGGAATTATTGACTTGGACATTATAGGTGCAGGAACGAATACCGACTCAGGGAAAATGCTCAAATCAAGTAAGGGCTCAGGAGTCGGGCTAGGTTCAAGAATTGAGTCCAAGTCAAGAAATTGAAACTCAAGTCCACAATCTTCTTCCCATAATGGAATGTGACCTAATATGGGTGATATCTCTTTACTTCCAATATTAAGGAATTCTAGCTCATCGCCATACAATTCTTCAAAACTAAGGTCAACATCTTCCGTCAGAATTGTACAATCAGTTTCAGAAGTAAAGAGATTGTGAGAATCTAGGTCAAGTTCAATATGATCTTCTAAAATGGGTGATTTAATTTCATGATGAATTGGAATAGGATCCAATGTTGACTCGGGAAAAGTGAAATCAGGTGGAGACACTGGAGTCATTATTGAATCAGGAAATAAAACTGAATCATCAAGTTGGGGATCATGATCATATTCATGTTCAAGTTCTAATTCATGAAAGGAAAAACTTGCCAAGTTATCAAGAATTGGAGTTTTGGCAAGTTCAGATGATGGCACTGAAATAGAATCTTGTTGTCCAAAGAAACTTGGTTCGTCGGCTCTAAGAGAGTGGTCAGCGATATCAGAATTTGCCGAACTGTAAGAATGCAAAGATTGAACCATCATATCTAAATCATGCTCGCGAGCTAATCTAGCCTGAGTCATGGCTTCAAGCCTCTTTGGAATTAGATTTGGAAAGAGGAAGTGAGATCGTGATGAAGTTGTGAATCGGTGGACTCACGCATCATCATGTCTAAGATTGATGGTGGTTGTAGCTTGGACTTGTGCATACTCATCATTTCCCCGATAGATGGTTTTCTATTCTGAATGGGTGGATCTGAGTATGAATCTTGGGAAGAATGTGGACTAGATGGATATGGAGGACAATTTGGTTGAGAATTAGACTCGGGGGACTCGAAACCCCATGAACTCTGTGACGAGTTGAAATTATTATGGAAATTATAGTCATAAGATGGGGGGTGTGGGTTATATTCATTCGGATAAGACCATTCCGGCACACTAGATTGGTCAAAGTTATGATATGCCGGGTTGGTAATATCTGAATAATAGTTAGGTGTGTAATATGGATTAAAATTGGAATTATTATTATATGCCATATCACACCAACACAAACAAAACAAACAAATAACAAAAAAGAAAAATTCTAACCTAAGTTAGGGTAGATCTATGACCTAGACGACTCCTAACTGGTTAGACTGTCCACAGGAGGTAGGGTGCAGACTTTGACCACAAGTTAATCAGCCAGGTCAGGGCAAGAGTGGTGGGAGGTTTTCCGTCAAAGACGTTCCTTAATTAAATAACCACCAATCTTCAGGCTTTCGGCCCTCAATCCCCTTCCTAGACACTGATTTGGCAAGAGTCAACTTCCAGCACTGTTCCCCCTTAGGATGGTCTCCTAATTGAGTCCGAGATGTCCCTAGGGCCAACGTCTACTTAATTTTAATTAGGCTTGGGTTAGTGAGTGCTCGGGATATGATTTTTGGGCTAAGGAAGGGTGATGAAATCCCCACCTTATCTTGTTAATGGGTTATGCCCTTAAGATGAATTAG
Source organism: Agave tequilana (assembly GCA_038442645.1). Lineage (NCBI taxonomy): Eukaryota > Viridiplantae > Streptophyta > Magnoliopsida > Asparagales > Asparagaceae > Agave > Agave tequilana. The sequence goes on from JAVJIF010014807.1 coordinate 59,410, forward strand.
TGCAAGTGTACAAGATAAATAGATAGAATTCACTCAAAGCAGATAATCAACCAAGAGATGAGTCCTATTCTACATGCAATGCGTACGTACCTTGCTCCTCCAGCACTATTCAACAGTAAATAAAAATAATTGAAAAGACACGTGCCTAATATGCAAACGTCTAATCAATTTTATTTTTAACAACCAATAACTTACTGTTGAATTATTAGCAATTTACAGGTATATCACAGAACAAAATAAACAGAGCAGTAAACAGAATTTACAATTTGCAGCAACCTGCAAAAATATCAATCAGTAGTTCTCTACTGTTGCCGCGTTTCCGCGGCTCTGGCCGCGGATCCGCGGCAAAACAGTAGGTTCTGGTGCTCTACCTTCGAGGGCAGAGACACAGAATAGCAATATGTCCACTGCTGCTGCTATGTTTCTATTTCCTGTTCTCCAAACATGCAAACAGAAAAGAATAAAGAATTAGTTAAAATTAAAATTTTGTTTTAGAGATAAACTTACCGTCCCTCCCCGGCAACGGCGCCAATTTGTTGACTGAGTTTTCCTGCACACAAAATGTAGTATTTTAGTTTTAAGAATAGGATGTGCAAGTTCTCAATTCTAATCCGCTGTAGCAAGGCTATACGGGTCGTGATCCTCAGGGAGGGACTGCGATGGAAGCGTTAAGCAAGTTATCTCTAAAAATTATCTTTTTTTTATTGTTAAATAGTGGTGTTATTTACAATGGGTGGTATTTACAATGAAGTGGAAGAAAAGAATTTAGTAAGATGTGGATCTAAACTAAAGGAAGAAAAGAAAGAAAACACGTACAAACCTCTTCAACCTGCTTACCTTTGATCCGTGCGATGATTTACCTTTTCTCGGAAGACTTGCAATTATGGCGTATAGGATGTTCATCGCCATAAGCCATCAAGGGATCTTCTTTGGCTAGGTAGTCTCGAAGCAGTTGGGTCTCATTGTTCACAAGGCATTAGAGAACAAATAGAAGAAAGAAAATAGAAACAGAGAAACACAAGAATAAACAAAAGATGAAAAACATAAAATAATAACAAAAACGAACCTTAAACGGATTTCATTAACAATGGAAGATAAGCGGGCTTATACCGCTGTCACCTCAGTACAAGCGAAGACTCCATCCTCCATGAAAGTTTCCTCCACTCTCAGTTACAAAGTTTACAAAATAAAAACGAAAATAAAACCTAACCTAGAAACTAAACCCTAGCTTTTGGCCCTTTGCTCGCCTCTGGACGCTTTCTGTGTTGCATCTGCAGGGGTATTTATAGGAGTTGGAAGATGTAGAGTCCTAGTACAACTCTCCCAAAAAATCTTATCTCCAGACTTGTGGCACTTATCCATAGAAGTTCAAATCAAATCTGTCCTGCAATTTATTATCCTGTTGATCACCGAAATTGGCTTATCTACGGACTGAATTGGAAAGTTTGATCAACATAAGAGTTGTAGGGCTTCAAGTCTTCTTTCTGGAGCATTTTGAATCATCGGATTTGCATATCTGTAGCAAAAGTTATGATCTGAATACTAAACATGTACAGTCTGAATCCGAATTTATCTTTAAACTCTTTCCTGCAAGCATTTAGGGTTGAATAGAAGTCTATCCTTCCCTCTTCTTTGTATTTGCAACTTTGGCCCTTATGTATTTGCACTTTTGACATTTGGTATTTGCACTTTTACACCTGGGCTTGGACTTGGGCTTGGATATGGGCTTTTAGGCTTCATTAAGCTTTATTTCTTATAAAAATAAGAACTCGAGGCCTGCACACAATAAATAATAAAATATTAGTAAATGTGCAGAATTATATGAATAAATATGAAAATGTGATGGTAAATGTTATGATAAAAATGCACTTTTGACTACCAATCACTTCTCTTCCTCAAATCATATGCAATTTCTGCCACAAGCCTGGATATTATAGGAAAGATTGTCGAATGGCTAACGGACTATGCTTGGCCAGTGGGACCGGCAGTCATGCAATAAGAGATTGCCCGTTTAGAAGGGTAGGAAATATGGCACTAGCCCGACCAGTACTTCCAGCCCCACCACTGAGAGGGAACCCAGAGCCCATTGGCCGAAGAGCTCCATTCCAACCTTAGGAGTATGATCAACCACAGAGAGGAGCAAGAACTAGAGTAGACCATGGCAGAGGCCAAGTCTACAACATAACAACAGAGGCATCAGGAGAAGTAGCAACAGAACATGAAGCCCAGTATCTAGAACAGAAACCTTGAAGATGTCACTGTGATCGCTACTCCTAATCTTTTGTATTTTGAGTTGGTAATCTTTCTTATCCTTTCCACTATCATTGTCAACCCTAGTCTCTTCTGTGTTCATCTTCCCTTCATTAAAATTTCGAGGACGAAATTTTTGTAAGGTGGGTAGAATGTAACACCCCGCTCCAGGAATATGTATTTAGTTGCGTATTCTAATTTTTTGATCATACTATTTTAATTTACTTTCTGTATTTATTTTGTATTATAAATTATTTAAACAATCTTTTTGCCTCGGATCTGGATTCTGGACTCGGAGTCAGCCCTGGTATGAACCGGGGACCCGATCCTAGTTTATTGCTTGATTTGATCTTTTCGAAAGTCAGACTTGACCAATTTTACTTTCAAACGTCGTTTTCCAATATTCTAAATTTTTCATGATTTTTTGAAATTTTTCTGAAATAAGTTCTAAATCTTCAAAACTGGGGTCGACCAGTGCCGCTGCTCGATTCTCAGATTTTTAATTCACAAATAAATTTGAATTTCAAGAAATAGCTTTCACATAATTTCTTAAAATCACATTTTCTATCAAATATATTTTTTGAGATTTTTCTAAATTTATTAAGATTTTACTGGATTGGGTGTCGGCCAGTATTGTTGGTTGATTCTAAGATTTTTAGTTTTCAATTGGAATTGAGTTTCTGGATTTCGCTTTCACATTACTTCTTAGAATCATATTTTCTCTTTTAATGCATTTTTTGAGATTTTTTAAAATTTATCAAAATCCGACTGAACTGGTGTAGACCTGTATCAACTGAAGGTTCCAGGATTTTTATTTTAAAAATGGGATTAAATTTCTAAAATCTGATTTTAATAGACATCTTAAAATAATACTTATTATTTTTAAAAATGTTTGAGAATCTTTTCGTTACTTCATTTTTTTGGCTTTTCTAAAGTTTTCAGTGATTTCCCAAATACTGGGATTTTACCCAGATATTTTTCTCTCTCCTCACTAGACGCAAATCTAATCTTTAATGTAGAGATTCCCATCCGTTCTGCATTAAATGCATTTCAGATTAACTCTAATCAAGTCATAATGACTTTCTCTCTCCTCTATCAAACGCGACGCTCGCATTTTCCTCTGGACGCAGGTTTCGTACCCGCGTCTGGGCAATTGGCAGATGCGGGTCTGAGTTTAATGAGACACGGGTCTCATTTCAATGAGATGCAAGTCTCATTTCTTTTGAACTCAATGGTAATCTTGTAATAATCAAACTCTCTTTATATATATACGCCCCTCTTTTCTTTCTCTCCCTTTATTTCTTTTCTTCCTTCTTCTTCCAGCCAACAACACCAACAGCAGCAACAAAACTAGCAACCATGCATCCCCTTTTGCTGCGTTTTTAGGCTACCCCACCAACTCCTCCCCCCCCATCCTTCCTTCCATCATCTCCTCCATTCCGACGACAACAACACCACTACTACCTTCATCTTTTTCCACCAAGAAACCCACTTTCACCATCACCTTCTCCTCATTTCCACCATCACCTACACCACCTCCTCCACACCAATCACATCATATTCTTCTCCTCGGAATACTCTTTCTAACGAGCCTATTCGTCGCTATCTGAAACACCTTAAAAAAACTCCAAAATTCCAAAATCAACTAGACTTGCACCCCACAAATTGCTTGGGCTTGGGCTACTGGCCTCCGACCACCTCTGCCTAGCGCCGGCACCGCCGACCATGCAGCTGGCCGGCCATGGCAAGCCGTCCCCTCCCACTTTCCCTCTTTCCTTCTTTCTTTCTTTCTTTCCTTTCTTCTTTACTTTCCTTTTTTCTCTTCTCTTTTTCAAATCATGATAAAATATATGCATAAAATAATAAATTGATGTATAATGTTTACATATTATTGAATTATAAATTATATATTTTTTGTGCTATTTAGAAATTTATTGGTCATTTTTTAAAAAAATAACATTGAATAGTAATTACAAAAATATTTAATTTCATGTTATTATTAGTAATATTATATCAAAATAATTTTACAGAGTTTCAAATTTAGTTTGTGATTTTCTGTGAGTTTTCTGGAATTTTCAATGAATTTTCTGGAATTTTTTGAATTAAAGTAAACCTAAAAATCAATAAAATAAATAAAAAACTTAACGGGTCTGTTGCTACAGTAACGGGTCTGTTGCTACAGTAATGGGTTTGGGTCTGGTTTTTATAGTAATATCACTATAGAAATTTTCTACATATTTTATTTCTATGTTATTTATTTTTCTTTTTCTTTCTTTCCTTTTTTTTCCTTTTTCTTTTTTCCCTTTTTTTAAAATTGGCCATGTCGGGTCTGTTTACAGACCCAACCTCGGGTCTGTTGGCCAGACCCTCGGCCTGGCAGACCAGACCTGGCCTGGACCAGGTCTGGCCAGACTAGGCCAGGTCTTGGCCTGGCCTGGCTCGGCCAGGCCCTAGCTCTCGGCCTGGTCCTGGCAGAGAGCAGCAGCTGTATCTGCTCTCAGCTAGAAGCTAAGGTTTTTTTTATAATTAAAACAAAATTTTAAAATAAATTAAAAATCTTGATTATTATGAGACATGTCTTAAATGTCCCTATATATTTTTACTAAAATTTTAAAACAAGTTTTTTATGGTGAAATTGTTGATTAAACTAGGGTATGCTACGCGTTCGATGAAATGCCAATAATAACTAAAATCAACGATAACGCAAAGTAACTTACCCGAAATGTTTCTCTTCAGTCTGAATCTTCTTCCAGCACCTTAGAGTCTTGGGAGAGAAGGTACTCATGCTAACTGTTGACACTTAAAAAAGACAAGATTCTCATTGGTCCGAACAATGTCTAAACTTGTTGACATTTACAAAAGACAAGTGACAGACGAGCTGAAGACCAGTTTTCACCCATCTCCAAGGGACAAGGAAGCAACTTGGACTCCACTGATCCAGCAAGCAGACAGTGAACCCGGATTGTTTCTAAACAGACCTCAGCAGGTCTAAAGATGCTAGCACTTAGCATTGCATGAGCCCAAAGGGATAGCCTCGACTTCGCCTTGAAGCCATTCAAAGCCTCGCCAGGAAGCTGACTCGCAAACTTCGCCACAGAGGACTTCCAGCTCCGCCAAAGGGTTTCTTTCGGACTTCGCCAGAAACCGTCTCTAGCCCCGCAACGAGCTCAATGCGGGCAGCGCTGCTATGAATCTGTCACGGTCAACCTTTGACCAATCAGATCTCCGGATGAGATCGGATCCAATCAGATCAAATCCAATTAAGATCAAATCAGAGATCAAATTTGGCAGTTGATTGCCACAATCTCTTGACTCTTCTAAAAACGAGTAAGAAGATCAGGGGAAATCCTCCAACGATATGGAAAGGATCAAAACAGATCAAGAGGATCAACCGACCTGCCAATTCTAGCTCCGCAGAAGCTATCTTAGCCTCGCAGCAAAGGCTACTTTCCAGATTCAAACAGATTCAATTCAATCTGTTTCCATATCTTCAAGGGACGATTATACCCTTGCTCTCCCTATAAATAGCCCGCCAGGGGTACAAGGAGAGGGGATGAATAGAGAGACATAGAGAGAAGACTCCACAAGCAGAGGCTTCTTCACGGCGCACCGTGCGCTCTCGAATTCAGAGACCTTTTAGAGAATTGCTTTCTCTAACCAGGGTGTTGATACCCTAACATCGTCCTTCTTCTCAAGGAATCTCCGGAACCAGGCGAGAAGGAATTCCTTATTGAAGGCGATTTTGAGAAGCAGCAAGAGGGTTCTACCAACCTTCTGTTCTCTGATTCCCCGAACCAGGCGAGAAGGGAATCTCATCGCTCGCATCGTCAAAGGGACAAAGTGGTCGCGTGCTGACCAGACTCCTATCGGCACACTTCTCCAGAATCTCTGAGGAGATCTACTTGTAATCTTTTTAAGAATACTTGTAATTTAGCTCCTCAACCCTTTTTTGTAAGTTTTCCCCCTTTGCAAACATAATGGAAAACAAGATGGCGACTCCGCTGGGGAAGACATTCTCCACTGCCGAGAATCAAGTGTCGCAATACGACGAATAGACCTTTGGGTCTAACTCTGAATTCAGAAAAGCCGGTGCAGCCAGAGCTTCTCTGGCTAAATCTTCAAGGAAAGCCTCTACGGAGACTGAAAAGGTTCTCTGCGGACCTACTGCGGTTATTTGGCGCAACAAGGGAGCACGTCCGCAGTCTGATTCCTTTACTTGTGAGAACTTGGTGGTTCAGTTCGATCAAGGAAGATTTGAAGAAGTCCTCTCTGGGGGTGGCCCAATGCTTCGAGCACGGAAGCATAGGAGGGTTTCCACGACCAAGGTTTCAAATCAGGAACCGGAAACAGAATTCTGCCAACACCCCTCAGCCTCGTGTGTGGCTAATCAGGTTCCTTCTGAACCTAAGTCTCCTCTGCCAAGGCGGGTATGGAAGCCTAAATAGAAGTCTTCAACCGAAGCTTCAGGCGTAGCAACGCCTAAACCATGCCTCTCCCGCGAAGAGAAAGGCAAGATGCCTGTCTGCTCCAATCATAAAGTTACGACGGCAATCATACCGTCGTCCAATTCAAGGGCAGCGATGCCTCGCGCCGGCCTCGTTCTCATGAGCAAAGCCACTGCACCACAGCGTACGCGCAGGGTTCATGACCGCAAAGCCGAAGCCAAAGTACCATCTAAGGCTAATCGCCTTCGCAGCAGCATAGCGGGTAAAGCACCGCAGCGTGCTCCGCTTTCCAGTGCGTCAAGCACTAAGTTCGCGTCTAATGGCGAAGCTAGAACCAAAGCACTATTCAGTGCTAATCCCGTCTGCAGGGATAAAAGAAGCAGGACATCGCCCTATGTGCGATCCAAAAGAGCCTTTGCGCTCGATTGCAGGGACCCAACCGGGTTCGATTTGAGGAAATTGTTAGCTGATAAACAAATCTCTTCCCCCTGTTGTCGACAAGTGGGATGTCAGCTGGTGACACTCCACTCGGTCCATTGCCGGCTGGGACCAATCTCCGCCACGCCTCCAAGACGACGGTCAGTTTTTGATCGACTATCGGTACAAGCCCCGGTGAAACATCGCAAAAGGAGCATCTCGCGAGATCTACCCTCTGCATCCGTCAACATGACCGGAAGAGGACGAGAGTCCTCAGATCCAGACTACAGCCCAGGCTTAGGCGAAGTCTTGGTGCATGAGGAAGGTGTTTTCCGAAACACCAGATCCAGGGTGGCGATACCCTACACTTATGAACAGCCTTCTTCCTCGACGGCCCTAGCCCCGCCAGAGCCCAGGACATCACTCCAATCATCGGACGAAGAAGATGAAGATAGTGGGTACGCCTCTTCGGCGACAGTCAGTTTGGTGCGAACAGACAGAGCATCAGTCAATATGGCTGATAACGTCAACGATGATCTTCGTCGGCGCCTGGAAGCTCAGGAGCAAACTTCCAGAACTCAGCAAGAGGCCCTGGATAATATTCAACAGATGCTCGCTCAACTCCTCAATAACCGGAATAACAATGATGCCGGGAGCAATCACGATGAGGAGGAACACTTCAGCAATGAGCAACCAAAGCCGGAGAAATCCAAGGAGGGTTCTTCCTTAGACGCCGAAGTCCTTAAGGGCCTCCAAGCTCAAATCGCATCCCTAGCTCAGAGGGATGAATTAAAGAAGGTAGGGGCAGTCCGTCCTTATCCGCTGGAGTGGGATTCGGTGCCATATCCACCGAAGTTCAAACCGCCAACGCTGCATACCTATGATGGAAAGAGCTCGCCAAATCAGCACATCTACTATTTCCGGTCTCAGACTGGTAATGTTATAAGCAATGACGCCATCATGGCTAGGCTTTTCATTGGCACCTTAAAGGGGGTGGCATTTGACTGGTTTCGCAGTCTTCCCCCGGGCTCTATCAAATCCCGGATCGACCTGGAAACTCGGTTCCTCTCTCGTTTCTATGAAGACGATACCGAAGTGACCATGGACAAACTCCTCTCCACTGTGCAGAGGAAGGGCGAATCTGTCCGTGACTACATTGAACGGTTCAGAAACTTATCCTTGATGTGCCCAGCAGGGATGCCATTACCCATGCTCTTACAGACATGCAGACACAACTTCTTAGACCAAGTGGAAGTTCGCATGGGGGCTGTCAAAGCCCACACTTGGAAAGAATTGGTCGAACAAGCTGAGATAGCCGAGAAATCGGCTAAAAAGTTTGAACCATTCGCCCCTAGAGGCAAGTGGGGGATGAACAACAAAGGGCGTGGTGACCTACCACAATCTTCCCAAGCTAAAGGCAAAGAGACTATGTCTGTGGAACTATCCAGAGATGTGCAGTCGAAGGCCAAGAAGAGCGGCTTCAACAGCCAGGAGCCCAAGTTCCCTCCGAAGCAGTACTCCTTCAAAGACGATCAGGTGGTCACCATATTCCATCTGCTCCACAAAGGGAACAAAATGAAGCTGCCAGATGTGCAGCGTCCCAATGAGATAGGGCGCACAAACGACCCTAAATACTGCCTCTACCACAGGATGGTCCACCATCCTACTGACAAGTGCTATGTCCTCAAGGATAGAATTCAAGCCTTGGTCGACGCCGGAGTTCTGACGTTGAAGACGGAGCAAAAGAAAGTCACTGCCAATATGGTGACTCTTGAGTTCGGCAAAGCTCCGAAGGTCACAGTTCCTGACGGGACTTATTCTGTCCCTGCGCCACGGTTGGAAATCAAGCATCTTCCAGCTACAGCTCAAAATAATAAGGGTCTTGTTCCCTTAACATTGGAGACAGGAGAAGTCATGTGGATACATCCAGACCTCATCCAAGACGTACAGCGGGATCCCAAACAGCCCAATTCAAAGGGCAAGTCTTGCAATGTCATCTCCATCCTGCCAGACGACGGCAATCTTACATCGGCTTCCCTCAGTGATTCAGAGGAAGAAAAGCTTGCTTGCACGGCGCAAGCCGATACGCCTCAACAAACGGGCACCCGATCCGGAAAATCATACTTGAGGCAGTATGAAAAGTCTACTGACGAGACACAACAGCAAACGACGTCAGTACAAGTACCAGCATCTACTCCAATCCCAACTAAGGGAAAAGAGAGGGCTAAGGAGGTACGATTCGACCACGTGTTGAAGAGACAACCAGGCCAAGCGGTTGATATGCCCTTTCGGTTTGACATATTGGCTCAACTGGCCAATATCCCAGCTCGTATCACTATACACGAGCTCCTTCGCCTCTCGAAAGAGACAAGAGAAGCACTCAGGGATGCGCTAGCCAATTCAGAATCCTTTCTGACATGCATGCCTGAGATCCCTAATGATGACGGTCAGTCTTCCTGCCCGGAATGTCATCATGCACAATCAAAGGTGCCCGCTATTACCTTCACAGCGGAAGATATGCTTCTCAAAGACAACAAGCATGATCGACCTCTGTACTACACCGGATATATCGGTTCAACATGCATTGAAAGAATACAAGTCGATCCGGGGTCCGCACTCAGCATCATCCCCAAAAGGCTTCTCTACTTCCTCGGCATACCATTGTACAGGTTGTCCGCAACCACTACTACAATATACGGTTTCAACGCCGGGAGCAGTCATCCACTGGGGAAAATCCGACTCCGTTGCAGAATCGGGAGCCTGAAGTCAGAAGTGACGTGCTATGTCATTGATGCTGACACATCATATAACCTGCTGCTAGGACGACCATGGATCCATGCCAACTGGATCGTCCCTTCCACCCTCCATCAATGCTTCAAATATGTTGAAGATAATGCGACAGTACGAACTGTCTTTGCTGAGAGACAACCATTCAAAGGAGTGGAAAACTACTTCACTGACGCTCTCCTATATCAAGAGGCCGGTGGAGCACTTAAAGAATCATTGCCGGACGATGATGAAAGTGGCAACGAGGCGGATTCAGAATCCGAAACAGGCATGCCAGCCATTCTGATTGGTGAACCAGTTATAGCATGCTCAATAAACCCCTATGTAATACTCCTTCAGAGGATGAAGGTGAATGGGTAATTAATGATAATATTTCTTTTGATTATCCTGCGAGTATTGGGTCGATTAAATCCATTACGGATAGCTCTCTGCACATGCCTTTACACAAGCCAAGTGCGTCCAGTACGCCCATGGAATCCGCAGAAGGAGCCGTCTTGGTGATCCCGCCATCCAAAGAAGGACAGTTACCGATAATCTTCGTAGAACCCAACCACGGGGACCCGTGGTCACAGATTCAAGTTCAGACTCAGACACTCCACAATTCTTTCATTACGCGCGGCCAGCGCGCCATATTATGAAGAAAATGGGGTACGACTTGAAGCATAGAGCAGGCCTGAATTTCGAAAAAGGAAGGCGCGGTTTGATGCGGAACTTTGTGTCTAAAGGGAAGCCTGCAAATTACTATGATAGTACACGCAGGGGGTTGGGTTACGTCACGCCCACATCGCTAGCAACGGTTCAAGCCAAGGACGATGGATCAGCTCCATCACATTCGGCTTCATCCTCGGAATGGGACTCCGATATCAGCATAGGAGGAATGTTCAAGGACCTCACTGCTAATATAACCTCAAGCAGTCAATTGGAGCCCGCAGAAACCACTGATGAGGAACCATGGGCCCAGCAATTAGACCTTCAATGGAAAAAACGATTCGAATTGCGCGAGCCACCTACTGAAGATAAGGTGATGCAGGTCAACTTGGGTAGTCAAGACCACCCTAAGCCCATCTTTATAAGTGAAAGCCTATCACTTACAGAAAGAGAAGAATTGATAATACTCGTAAGAGAGTATATAGACGTCTTCGCATGGAGCTACGAAGACATGCCCGGACTTGATCCACAGGTCGCTATGCACCGTCTAAACATCAAGCCTGACGTCAAGCCAGTCAAGCAGCAACAACGTCGGTTTCGCCCGAACATTATGGAAGCTATTGAAGCCAAAGTTCACAAGCTCATTGCATGTGGCTTCGTCCGGGAGGAGCAACATCCAGATTGGGTGGCTAATATAGTCCCCGTCCTCAAGAAGAACGGAAAAATACGGATCTGCATCGACTACCGTGATCTCAATATGGCCTGTCCCAAGGATGAATTTCCGCTGCCCATCACCGATGTCATGATTGACAACACATGCGGGTTCGAAAGGATGTCTTTCATGGACGGCTTTTCAGGGTACAACCAGATTAAGATGTATCCCGACGATGAGAAGCATACTTCGTTTCGAACACCATTGGGGGTATACTGCTACACTGTAATGCCCTTCGGACTGAAGAACGCCGGAGCAACCTATCAGCGGGCAATGAGTATGATCTTTCGCGATCATCTCTGAAAAACGGTGGAGTGCTATGTTGACGACATCGCCGTCAAAAGCCGCAACAAGAATGAACATCTTCGCGACCTGAGAACGATGTTCGACATAATGCGGGCTCATCAACTGAAAATGAACCCGACAAAATCCTTCTTGGGAGTGTCAAGCGGCAAATTCCTTGGGTTTATTGTCACATCAAAAGGAATTCATCTTGACCCAGACAAGGTCAAAGCTATTCAGAGCATGCCTCCGCCAAGGAACCTCAAAGAGCTCAGAGGCTTGCAAGGCAGGCTGGCCTATATCAGAAGATTCATCGCAAATCTCTCAGGCCGCTGTCAGCCGTTCACCCGGCTCATGAAAAAGGGTACTTCCTTCGTATGGGATTAAGCTTGCCAGGAAGCTTTTGAAGACATCAAGAGGTACCTCACAAAACCTCCAGTCTTAGTGGCCCCTACATCAGGAAAACCATTCCTGCTTTATGTAAAGGCTATGGACTACTCCCTCGGTGCCCTCCTCGCTCAAAAGGACGACAATGGCCACGAGCAGGCCATTTATTATCTGAGCAGAACTCTCATAGGAGCGGAATCTCGCTACAACCCTATCGAGAAAGAGTGTTTAGCTCTCGTCTTCGCTGTCCAGAAGACACGACATTATTTGGTCGGCCAGACCATACATGTCATCTCCAGAGTAAATCCATTGCGTCTTCTTATGACGAAGCCAGGATCATTGAATTCAAGATTGGCTAAGTGGGCACTTTTATTGTCTCAATACGACATGATCTTCACCCCCCAGAAGGCGGTTAAAGGCCAGGCCCTTGCAGAATTCTTGGCTGCTCATCCAGTTCCGGAGCATTCAAAACTTCACGAAGACATCCCCGATGAGGTCTTCGAGTCTTATGCAACCTCAGAAGAGGAAGTATGGCAGATGTTCTTTGATGGAGCATCGCGAATGGGCCCTAAAGGCAAGATTATTGCCGGAGTGGGGGTTGTGTTTATCTCCCCGCAGAACCATGTTCTTCCCAGAGCATTTTCTCTGACAGAATCGTGCTCCAACAATGTAGCAGAATATAATGCTCTGCTCATTGGTCTTCAACTCGCCCATGGAATGGGGGTACGCTACCTCGAAGCTTATGGCGATTCAAAACTGATCATCAATCAGGTTAAAGGCGAATACGAAGTCCGCCACGAGGACTTGGTGCCCTATTACCATACAGCCATCGAATTGGCTAACCTATTTGAAGGTTTCTACATCGGGCATGTGTCTCGATCTCAGAATACCAAGGCGGACGCTCTTGCTGCATTAGCAACAACACTAGCCTTGCCAGCCGACACCGAGTATCACCTCACAGTCGCAACTCGACATCTTGTATGCTCCAAGCAAATGCTAAGAACTCGAGAAGTCTATAATGTCTCCACGGATCTTGAACCAAGAGACTGGCGCTTTCCTCTCATTGACTATGCTTTGCACGGTCTACTTCCAGACGATCCTAAAGAAGCGGCGTCCGTCAGACGAAGGTCCATCCGCTTCTACTACGATCCAATTCTGAAGACACTTTACCGTCGTTCATATGACGGTGTCCTCCTCCGTTGCCTTTCTAATTCAGAGGCACAGGAAGCGCTCCAAGAAGCGCACGACGGCATTTGCGGAGCTCATCAGCCAGGTCCAAAGCTTAAAGACAGGTTGCATAGGCTGGGATACTATTGGCCAACTATGATAGCCGACGCCATGCAATATGCACGAAGGTGTAAAGCATGTCAGATTCATGCGGACTTCATACACCAGCCCTCGGAGTTGCTCCACCCGACTGTTGCTTCATGGCCATTTGAAGCATGGGGAATAGACGTCGTAGGGCCAATCAGCCCTTCTTCGACAAAAGGTCACCGGTTTATCCTAGCAATAACCGATTACTTTTCAAAATGGGCGGAGGCTATACCACTGGTTGAAGTCAAAACCTCTAATGTGGTTAATTTCATCAAACACCATGTCATCCATCGATTTGGTGTCCCTAGGCGGATCATCCACGACAACGGTCCCCAATTCATAAGCCAAGTATTCTATCGGTTCTGCGATAAATACCGAATTCAGAATATGGCTTCAACTGCCTATAATCCTGCTGCCAATGGCTTGGCGGAAGCATTCAACAAAACAATCATCAAGCTGCTCAAGAAATTCATCTCCTCGAATAAGCGAGATTGGGACGAAAAGCTCGGTGAATGTCTTTGGGCCTACCGAACCACAGTTCGGACACCGACAGGCAATACGCCTTTTTCTCTGGTATATGGGTGCGAAGCAGTCATCCCGTTGGAAATCCAGATGCCGTCATTGCGAGTGGCTCTGACCACCAAGTGCACATTAGAAGACAATGATCGATTGCGCCTTCAAGAGCTCGAAGCCCTGGACGAGAAGCGGCTCCAAGCGCAGCAGCATATTAAGCTATATCAAGCTCGAATCTCAAAAGCCTTCAATAAGAAGGTCAAACAGAGAGTCTTCCAGAAAGGAGACCTGGTCTTAGCCGTCAGACGACCGATGATTATGACGCACAAGACCAAAGGCAAATTTCAGCCTAAATGGGAAGGACCGTTTGTAATAGAAACAGTCTATTCAAATGGAGCATACCGCCTCACGACTGCAAAGGGCGACCTACTCATGATGCCGATTAATGGCAAGTTCTTAAAGAAGTATTATCCTTAATCAAGGATCCTTCTCTTGATCAAGTTAACACTACACCTCTGATCAAGATCTCCGTGTCCAAAGCACACACAAAGAGAGCCTTTCTCTTCCTCCGAGTGAGATCATACAGCCATAAACCAATAGGAACCTGGCCATGCACCAGTTATCCTAAAGGAGAGTTAGGGTTATGCAGACATTAACCCGATAATCCGATATCCTTAACGATTAAGGATAGAGGAAAATGTTGGCCTGTAAGCCCAACATAAGTCCTCGATAACTCATCATGCTGAGGGGAATAGCATGGCTAGCCCAATTCAAACGGTAGTTGGTAAAGGCATATCAAACCCGTTAACAGCTGGGGATTTGCTAAAAATCCTAAGGGACCAGTTCCCATTTGATTCCCTCTCCAAAATCACTTACCAATTCTCATCCATAGGATGGTAAGGCAACATATATTCCGCTGTTATGTTAACATTAAACCTATGACAGCAGTGCCCTCATCTCTCTCCGTGAGAACGAGACCCCCCAAAATCACCTACCAATTCTCATCCATAGAATGGTAGGACCACATATATATCTCGCTGTTACGTTAACATTAAACCTATGACAGTGATTCCTCGTTTCTCCCCGTGAAAACGAGACTTTTCCCAAACTCCATTGCAACCTTGAGCTTGGTGGCGTCTCATCCGGTTATGTCATTGCGACCTCTGAACCAGCAGACAGCCAAGTCTCAACCCCGAGCCCTGTTGACATTTATAAAAGACAGGTCTCGATACTCGTTGACATTTACAAAAGACGAGTATCACCAATTTTTGAAGCTTGGTGGCGTCTCATCCGGTTATGTCATTGCGACCTCTGAACCAGCAGACAACTAAGTCTCAATTCCGAGCCCTGTTGACATTTACAAAAGACAGGTCTCGATACTTATTGACATTTACAAAAGATAAGTATCACCAATTTTTTGGAGCTTGGTGGCGTCTCATCCGGTTATGTCATTGCGACCTCTGAACCAGCAGACAGCCAAGTCTCAACCCGAGCCCTGTTGACATCTACAAAAGACAGGTCTCGATACTTATTGACATTTACAAAAGATAAGTATCACCAATTTTTTGGAGCTTGGTGGCGTCTCATCCGTTATGTCATTGCGACCTCTGAACCAGCAGACAGCCAAGTCTCAACCCCGAGCCCTGTTGACATCTACAAAAGACAGGTCTCGATACTTATTGACATTTACAAAAGATAAGTATCACCATTTTTTGGAGCTTGGTGGCGTCTCATCCGGTTATGTCATTGCGACCTCTGAACCAGCAGACAGCCAAGTCTCAACCCCGAGCCCTGTTGACATCTACAAAAGACAGGCCTCGATGCTCGTTGACATTTACAAAAGACGAGTATCACCTATTTTGAAGCTTGGTGGCTTCTCAATCAGTTATGTCATCGCGACCTCTGAACTGACAGATAGCCAAGTTTCATCTACCATTGAGCTTAGTAGCGTCTCAACCGGTTATGTCATTGCGACCTCTAAACCAGCAGACAGCTAAGTCTCAACTTTGAGCCTGTTGACACTTACAAAAGACAGGACTCACCGATGCTTGCTGACATTTACAAAAGGCAAGTATCTCCCCTTCAGCCCCATAAGTGAATAGGGGATCATAATGTTTCCCTTGTTCTCCAGCTGCCTCAGCTCCTACAATCAAAAAGGATTGATGATAAATCAATGGGAACGCACAAAAAGGCGTATTATATGAACAAGGTTAACCTTACCCAGACCTGGAGCGAATTCACCACTAGTCGGTTCAGCAACCGACGGTTCAGCTGCTAATGCGGCAGCAGGAATCGCTGTAGAGGGGTAACCCTCTACGACAATCGTAGGAGCTTGGCGACGGGGCTTCTTCGCCAACGACTTCCTACGAGATCCACTACCTGCCCGCTTCCTCTTGAAGTGGACGTCAGAATCTTCTCCTTCCACTTCTCCCGCACGTCGTGGGGAAGACGTCCCCACCACACCAGAGCCAGCCGCAGGAGTATCAACTCCGCCCACCATGTCTTAGGAGGATGAACCCAACCGGGAGCCCTGAAGTCAGTTGCAGGATAGTTCCCGTCAACTGCGCAGAATTGAGTGCCAAAGGTCTGCGCCACAGCCGGGTTCTCTCCCACTGTAAGTTCCGTGATACCTTCCCAGGGTATAGCCCCATTATGCTGAGGGGAGGGCCCGCCCTCGAATAGCCGGACTGAAAGGTCAATCTCCCAACATGAACGGATTCGACGCTTCGGCTTACGCCCCACGCCATCTTCCGAGCCTGAGTCACGTTCACGAAAGAAGATAAAGGAAAGTGCCGCTTAGTCGACGGAAGGTAAAACTTCTCGCCATCCAGTTGAAAGATCCATTGTCCTTCGCCTGCTTGCAACTGGCGATCGGGATTGGATGCGGCATCCCCGAACATAAAGTCGGGCTTTCTGTATGTCCGACGGTCAACATCCTCAAGAGCAGCCGTGGTCAAGATACTCCGCATGGTCTGCGGATGACCGCCTTGGATGAGCGTATCCCGGACAAGGGAGCTCCGCTCACTGAACAAAGAAGCCTGTCCATGGAATTGCAGGCTGAGGTTACCATCTGCCCCACTGGTCAGCCCAAACAGACTGCTCAGGAGATCGGGAGCGTAATGCACTGCAAAGACAGAAACGAACTATTATTAGTTCAACAATCAAGTGGATACGAAGACATAAAAATTCACTAAGGCATAGCCTCGCTCAGCAAGGCCAGCAAGGCGACAGCTTCGATGAAGTTTGACCTCGCGAATACAATTGCATTTTTACAGAAAGCGTCCAAAGTACCAACTTCGCGTAAGCAGGAAATGGTATAGCCCTAAGGGCTGACGACACCAAGAGGGCATCATGGTCAAAAGTCACCCTTCGTGGCCATGACTGAAGGAACAGACCTATATCCTGTTCCTCAACAGGATGGAGACTGCCCGAGTAATGGCTTCGTACGGAAGCCTAAGGAAGAACTGTTCGGTTCTTAATTCCCTTGTGCAAGGAAAATAGGGAGGTTCAAGGAAACAAGTTCCCTAATGAGGACGGATCATATTCAATCGTCCTAATCGCCAAATGTCGGCTCCAAAGGAGAGAGACCACAGTCTCTAATCAGATAGGAAAATCCCTTACCGGTGACTGGTCGCTCGATGACCGGAGGAGGAGGGCCCTCCGCTGCAGAAGTCGCCACTTCTTTTCCCGCTCGTCTTTTGGGCGCCATTGCAGAGCTGCAAGAGTTCTCAAGGTTCTCTGAATGAAGAAAGAAGAGGAAGAGGGAAAGTCAAGAAATCTCTCTGAAAAAAGGAGATCTTTTCCTGCTCAGCCCGATCGGGCTTTTATAGGCCAATCAGCGCCTGAAACGAGGCCTCGAAAAGGGGCGTATGCCGCCGTTTCGAATTAATTCGAAACGCCGCTCAAAGCGCCTTCCCGAGAAGCGCTGCTTCGATTCCGCTAAGGGTTAACTTCGCCACAAGTTAAAGTGCGGGCTTCGCACAATCCTTCAAGGACTTCGCTGAAAGGTTTACCTTAGCCCTCTAAAAAGGCGCTGACATGCCAGTCTCGCGAAGATCACCCAAAGAAAGGACTATGTCCTTAACTCCGCATACAGTTCAGCCCCGCTATGGCCAAACCCTCAAAGAAAGCAAGCAAAGATCAGATAATCAAGAGATGAACTTTCATTGATTTAAAAGGAAGAGTACATTGATATTACATCAAAGTTGTGTTTCATACAACACACCCAGTTGCTCGACAGGGTCATTTGCGCAAAAAAGCATACAAGTAGTTTTACCCGCTTCTAAGTCAAACCGACTGGACAAAGGAGGCCTTCCTCCTGCATAAGGCTGTAATCAGTGGTGCCGCAAGGACACGGTCATTATTCTCCACAAAAAATGGCAGATCTTGCCAGGCCATTTTTGTTGAAGCCTGGCAATAAAAACCTATCGCCGCCAACACGATAGATCACGTATATTGGGAATCGGTAGTGATACCAGTGATCTAACGGGTGTGAGGCCCGCTTTCCCGAAGTGGATCACCCTTAAAGGCCACCAAAGTTGAAAGTTGGCAATGATGCCAGTGATCTCACAGGTGACGCCCACTACCCCGAAACGGATCATCTCCGACAAAGCGGCTACCGGCCTCACCTCAGAACGAATCATCTCGTACAAGAGGTTGCCAATAGCCTCTGGGACACGCACCCGCTGCCCCAAGTTGTTCCTCCTGCTTAAAAGTAAAGCTTCAACCGGGGAAGCATAAGGCAATTTTATAGTTCCTTCCATCAAGTCACAAGATTGGCGAGCATAGCCCACTGCAATGCAAAATCAGAACAGATTAGCAGTTAAGCACAGGAAAAACTGCAAATCAGAATCTTTTGGGTCAAAGCAATCCAATTTCAGTAAAAGCAGAAGACAAGCCTCGCCTGCACAGCACTGATGGGCTGGCTCAACAAACGCCAAGTCCAAGCCCCGCCTATATGGCTAGCCAGACTGACCCCGTGGGATGCAGTCTCAGCTCTGCCTATATGGCAAGACTGGCTCAACTATTGAAGAGACCAAGTCCCAAGTTCTGCCTGTGCTGCGGACTTAATGTGCGGTGATCTTCTTTGATCAAGTCAAGATGATAGCTTCACTGGGAAGCTATGCCAAAATCCTTCTCTGCAGATCAGTTAAATAGAGAACAAGGGAAGCTAATCCCTGAAGTAGCTGCCAAAGCTTAATTAAGGGAGATGAATTCCCTAAAATCGGTGAAGTCGTTGAATGATCAAGGCTTACCGGTCCTTGGCCGGATAATGACCAGAGTGGGCATTCCCACTAGTTCAGAGATCTGAGTATCTCTTTCAAACCAAGAGAAGAGAAGAGAGGCAAAGCACTTCTCTTCAGAGGACCTCAAGTGTCCTATTTATAGGCCCCATGGCCTGAGCGTTGCCGCCTCAAGCGTGGAAGCATGAGCGCATTTAAGGCATTTACTGCGCCTTGAGAATAGGGACGGTTTCCCTTGGAACCGTGCGAAGGGAGAAAACGTCTCCCTCATAAAAGGCACTTATGGTGCCTTGAAAAAAGGGAATATCCTCCCTTGGAAACGTGTAAATCGGAGAATATCTCCCTCGATCAGCACGAAGAAAGGAGTAATCCTCCTCGTAATCGACCCACGGCAGTTGATTTCGGGAAAGCGACATGCGCTCCCGAGCGAACATATCTTCGGAAGCCCAGATGCGGAGCTACCCGCACGCGAAGCTATTCAGAGGCGCGAACCTGTGCAATTCTTTGGCAAACTTATCCCAAAGCAGGATTGAAGGCGAAGCTGAACTCAACCATCATGGCGACGTTCATACTCCACACCACCACCAATCAAAGCAGTTCAAAGTGTTTCGTAGTCTGAGCCATTGCAGACTTTCGAAAACTTTGAAGGGGGTCTTGTTGACACTTAAAAAAGACAAGATTCTCATTGGTCCGAACAATATCTAAACTTGTTGACATTTACAAAAGACAAGTGACAGACGAGCTGAAGACCAGTTTTCACCCATCTCCAAGGGACAAGGAAGCAACTTGGACTCCACTGATCCAGCAAGCAGACAGTGAACCCGGATTGTTTCTAAACAGACCTCAGCAGGTCTAAAGATGCTAGCACTTAGCATTGCATGAGCCCAAAGGGATAGCCTCGACTTCGCCTTGAAGCCATTCAAAGCCTCGCCAGGAAGCTGACTCGCAAACTTCGCCACAGAGGACTTCCAGCTCCGCCAAAGGGTTTCTTTCGGACTTCGCCAGAAACCGTCTCTAGCCCCGCAACGAGCTCAATGCGGGCAGCGCTGCTATGAATCTGTCACGGTCAACCTTTGACCAATCAGATCTCCGGATGAGATCAGATCCAATCAGATCAAATCCAATTAAGATCAAATCAGAGATCAAATTTGGCAGTTGATTACCACAATCTCTTGACTCTTCTAAAAACGAGTAAGAAGATCAGGGGAAATCCTCCAACGATATGGAAAGGATCAAAACAGATCAAGAGGATCAACCGACCTGCCAATTCTAGCTCCGCAGAAGCTATCTTAGCCTCGCGCAAAGGCTACTTTCCAGATTCAAACAGATTCGATTCAATCTGTTTCCATATCTTCAAGGGACGATTATACCCTTGCTCTCCCTATAAATAGCCCACCAGGGGTACAAGGAGAGGGGATGAATAGAGAGACATAGAGAGAAGACTCCACAAGCAGAGGCTTCTTCACGGCGCACCGTGCGCTCTCGAATTCAGAGACCTTTTAGAGAATTGCTTTCTCTAACTAGGGTGTTGATACCCTAACATCGTCCTTCTTCTCAAGGAATCTCCGGAACCAGGCGAGAAGGAATTCCTTATTGAAGGCGATTTTGAGAAGCAGCAAGAGGGTTCTACCAACCTTCTGTTCTCTGATTCCCCGAAGCAGGCGAGAAGGGAATCTCATCGCTCGCATCGTCAAAGGGACAAAGTGGTCGCGCGCTGACCAGACTCCTATCGGCACACTTCTCCATAATCTCTGAGGAGATCTACTTGTAATCTTTTTAAGAATACTTGTAATTTAGCTCCTCAACCCTTTTTTGTAAGTTTTCCCCCTTTGCAAACATAATGGAAAACACTAACGTAAGGTGTGTAATTCCGCCATGGGGTCATGCGCGGCCGTCGACGGCAGATCTCACGGACGACGACGGAGGCTCGCCGGAGAGGATCGACTGCTGTCGGAGATCATGAAGGCTAGAATGAGCTGGATCATAGTGAGGATGACGACTGTTGCCGTAGCTTGGTGGCGCTGTCGCAGGTGGGGAGAGGGTGTGCGGGTTCAGCGATCGACGGAACTTGACGAAGGGTGAGATCCGGCCAAGGGGCTTGGTTACTCACGGCCATAGCAACGGAGATGTTGGCACGGGAGTGGTGTGCCGCTGCTACTGTAGGGGGCGCAGGTTATTGGCCCAAAGGCCTTCCACTCTAGTTTTGATGATGATTAACTCATGTAGTTATGTGTACTAATAATCTTGTGTTTTAGTTTCAGATCATTAATCAAGATATTAGTTTGTGAAAGCTTCAACAAGATGGTTTGGAAGCATTCATATGGTGATTCAAGAGCTTAAGCATCAAAGATGATATCTAGCACTCATTGGAGTCAAGCTCGGTGAATCTAGCTTTGGATCAAGCCGACTTGGAGATTGCGCTCTACAAGAAGACTTAGGTATCCATAGTTTAGTTTTGAGTTTAGATCCCAAATTGTAAAGATTAGTGTAGTATGATAAGCTCAAGTTCACAACACACATGTTTCATGTTTTGAATATTGGTTTTCGGTTTTTGGTTTAACCGATCTTGGTTTACATGAATAGGATTATATCAAAACAAGTTTACATGGTTTAATGTATATTAGATTTGTTCTATATACATGCATGCTTCTACTATTTAAAGAAACTTAGTTTGATATTCTATTTCATGTGTTTTATGTTTTGGTATTTCTAATCAAAACATATATTTGGAATTAATGACAAAAACTATGATATGTATATGTTTCATGTATATTGGATTTCTATCCATGTGCATCATGCTTCAAAATGTTTAAATATCATGTTTTGTATTTGGATGAGTTTTAGACAAAATGTATTTTCTATTTCAAAATCCAAGTTTTAGAAAATACAGTTTCTAGTTTTCATAAAATATGATAAGACACAAAAATAGTTCAAATTGCTTGATATTTGAGTTGAAACTTTTATCACATGTTTATATATCAATGCAAAATGTTAAAACTATTTTTGGGGATTTTTACAAGACTTAGAGGATTTATCAGAATATTTTCAACCCTATTTTTCTGACCTGAACAGTGTCTGCCAGGCTAGGTCGGTCGACCCGAACGGTCGACCGCACCATGTAGCCGGTCGACCGTCAGGGTCGACCGACGTGCACAGATACGTGCACGCTGGCTACACTGTAGCCGGTCGACCGTGCGGTCGACTGACTGAGAGCAGTTTGCTCTCTATTTGTTTGGGTCGACCGGGCGGTCGACCGGTAGCTGTCAACGGTCAGAATATGACCGTTGGACGGTCGACCGGGCGGTCGACCGGCAGGGCTATTTTGGCAAAATCTGCTGCCAACGGCTAGTTTTCAGATTTGCCTATAAATGCCCCATTTGAAAGAGTTTTTCTCTAAGAATTTTTGGGAAAATATTTTCATTCTCTCTGGTGTTTTTGCTGCAATCAAAAGAGGTTTTTGGATTCAAATTGAACAATCTTTTTGGTGTTTTTATTAGGGTTTGAAAAATCAAAGAAAAGGGATTTTGGGAAAAGCTTTTGTTTGAACTTCACTATCTTGATTTCTATTATTTCCCAAAGATTTTCTTTGAGTTGCTGGTTTCAAATCCTTTGGTTTTCTCCACACTTGAGCTAAATCTACTATCTTATTCTATAGGATCTTTGTGTGGGAGAAAGAGATTGTTTTGTGGTTGTTGTTTGAAACCACTAAGTTGTAAACCCTATCTTTAGCTTGGCTTTGTGCCTTTCCCTCATTGTGTTAAGAAAGTTTGGCTATTGGGTTGTATCCCTCAAGGTTGTGAGGTGATCCTTGTATTGGTTTGTGGAAATCCCTCAAGTTGTGAGGTGATTGTTGATTGGCTTGGAGTTGTGCCTCAAGGAGGAGGTTGTATTTGTAAGGAGAGGAGTTGGGTACTCCTTGTAATTGTGATTGCCCCAAATCCTCGGTGGAGGTTCCCTCGGTGGGAGTCCTTTGTGGACAAGCTAGTGGATTGGAAATCCTTCGTGTGTCGAAGGCGGGGATGTAGAGCTGGGTGCTCGAACCTCGAAACATATCTAGTTGTTTGCGCTTGATCCATTGACTCTATCTCTATCTCTCTCTTTACTTTGTGCCTTGCATCCCTATTCATATTGTGCATACATATCTATATTGCTTGGCTTGGTTGTATGTGCATCACTTGTTGATCACACTTGAGTGCTCATTGCATTAAGTTTTTAAATTCCGCATTAAGTTCCATAGATTAGCATCATCACCTATTCACCCCCCGTCTAGGTGATTTCAATTGGTATCAGAGCTAGTGCTCCTGATATTAGGCTTAACATCCTAGGAGTAAGATCTTGGTTTGCTAATCTTCATTTGCATTGTCATTTGCACTCATGGATAGCCCTCCTATGTTTGACCATTTTAGACTTGATGCTTGGAAGGTGGACATGACTAGGCATATAAAAACACTAGGTCATCTAGCTTATCAAGCCATCACTATAGAAACCCTCCCAAATAGTAGCAAGCATAAGAAGGCCAATGCACTTGCACTTAGGGCACTTAGAGCATCCCTTAATGAACATCTTTTACCTATTTTTGATCGCTATGATTCGGCTTTTGCAGTTTGGAGCATTTTGACGTCTCCCGAGCTACCCGTGATTATCAACAAGATGAGGAGATCTAGGAGAGACGTATCCGAAGAACATTGCCTTATGGTCCATGGGAATGACTCCCATGAGGTACAATCGGATTCTCAACTAGAAGATAGCTCTAGTTCTTATTGTCATGGATGTTTTGAGGTTCAAAATTTGAATGTTGAACTTGCCTCTAAACTTGAAAAATTCTTGGAAAAACATGAACTTTTGAAAAGAAGAATGTTGAGTTAAAAGAAGATATGAAAGTTTTAAAAGAAGAAACAATGGATTTATGTTCTACTTTTGAAACCGTTTTGCAAGAAAAGGAAGAGATTATTAGTGAACGTGACTCACTAAGATCTCAACTAGACCTTGCCCTAAATGAGATCAATGTTTTAAAAGGCAAAAATGATTGTGATGATATTTTGGAGAACAATAAGGTTTTATCTTCAAAATTGGATCTTGTTTTTAAAGAAAACATTGCTTTGAAAAATGAGATTGATTTTATTTCTAAAGAATTGGATTTGGTTTTGAATAAAAATAAATCTTTGCAAAATGATATTGATATTCATGTTTGCCATGCTAGTGTAGCTTCTACTTCTTGCACACCTATAGCATGCTCCACTTTATCTTCTAGCATTAAAAATATAGATGATTTGAAGAAAAGTGTTGATTGTTTGGGCTCCACTTTGAGCCATTGTGCCATGAATCACACCCGTTTGGAATCCTTGGTTCGCAAGAAACAAGTTCCAACTTTGCATGCACACCCAACACGGCATACACATGCTCATCACGGACACAATCATAACATGTATGCTCATGTGTACACTTGTACACATTGTGGTCGAAAAGGCCACCTTGCCAGATTTTGCTATGATAGATTACATATTGAAAATTTAGCAACTAATCTTGTTTGGGTTAGGAGAGATACTAACCCCCATGGACCCACAAGAAAATGGGTACCAAGATCCACCTCTTTGATGTTTGATGTAGGTGGAGGCTCTCGCATAACGTGAGAGTGTTGGTGCCTTGAGGTGGATGCGTTCTAAGCTTAAATGAGAACCATTTGGATGCTTCACTCTCAAGGAGATTTGGTGGGAGGACCACCGTGGTTTGGAGAACTAGAGATGCACCTTCATCGGTTTTGGTATCATTCTCTAACTCCTATTTACATTTGCATGTTTTTCTTGTCATCATTTATAGCATGTTTTATAGTTTCATGATTAGTATGATAATCATCATGTTTATTAGAATTATACCTTACATGATTAGTTCTTGAGACACCCATGTTTGATATGGACCCATATTTTGTGTTCTCCTTATGTTTTAGCTACCATGTTAATCATAGATCTAATGCATATGTCTTTATCATAATAATCATATAGATTTTTGCGATTGTTTTGTGACTCCATAATTTTGATTTTCATGATTGTATTTCTCATGTTGATTTATACATTTGCATAATGTTTTGAGATTCATGTCTTGACTACTTGCTTGAATGATTGTTCTCATTAAGACTAGAATTTATATTTGTACAACTAGTGAGCTACAAATAGACCTTTATATATGTTTGTGCTTGAACGCTCATTTGTATTCATTTGATGTACTAGTATAGTCTAGTTTTGATGATTCATGCATTTGACTTGTATTCACATATTTTGGTTAACTTCATGTATATGTCCATCTTGCCCAAACTATCATATATACATATACATCCTTGAGCCACGTGCCTTCATGCATATTATTGTGTAGACTCTTCATGTTAGGATATGTATGTATACTTTAGTTTGTACATGACATACATATGCCTTGAAGTTTAAATCATTGTGATGATTTCCATGTTTGATTGTGATTCTCATGCTTTATGATGATTTCAATTAATTTCATGATTCACTTATGTTTCATATTTTGATGATTTTCATATTGAGCTTGATTGTCTATTTTCATGATGATATGTTTCTCACTACACTTGTACACTCACCAAATTTGAAGTTTTCTCATGACTTGATTTTCATAAGTACTATTCGTGGCATATGGATTTTGAGTGTTTAGTGATCTTGTGATTTTCATGTTTCATGAAAAATCTATTCATTTTATCTTGAAGGATTTCGTACTAGTTGATTCATATACTAGTTGTGATATTCTTCATTTGGTAGTTGTTTTCAAACATACTATATTCTCAAACCTATTTTTGAAAACCCCTACCATCAATGGGCGGTTGGATGGGAGATCATGCTCATGTATGCTTTATAGTGAAAATCATTTTAAACTTGATCATGAAATGGGTGGTAGTGAATATGAGTTATACACTTGACCTTATTTTTGTTTCAATTGGTATCATTGAATCTTTTCAATTGGTATCAATATTGACATCTCTTTGTATACTCATATATGTTGTTTGTTTTATGTATGTATGCTCATTCTTCATATAGTATCAATTTCAATTGGTATCTATTTTCACATACATATATAGATGATTCATTTGTGCCTATATATTCCTATGTCTTAGAGCACAAATTTTGATTTTGCAAAGCTTGATTTTTAATGACTATATTGTTTCAATTGATGAGTTTTTCAATTGGTATCCTAATACAAGCTTTTGTAACATTTCATTTGATGGAAAAACATTTTCTTTGGTATTTCATAAAGAGGGAGAAATCTCGTATTTCGTATTTCAATTGGTATTTGGTTTACCATTGGTTTTGTATTCCACTCCCTAACTTTATGATGAAAAATGATTTGAAAAATTAACATTGTTGTGTAATTGGTATCAAGATGCCATTTTTTTTAATATCTTCAATTGGTATCATATGCTTATAATGAAAGATTTCTTCATTTGGTATCAAGAGGTTACTTGTTTATTCAAAATTGGTATCAATTTGTTTTTCAATTGGTATCAAGTTTTCTTTACATGTCTACTTTTGTAAGATGTTGATTTGGTTTCAATGCCTTGTTTGAATTCTTTGGTATGGGCATTCCTTAATCTTTGTGATTTTTCAATTGGTTGTTATTTTCAATTGGTATCATAATGCACCTCATTGACACATCTTTAATTGGTATCATGATTGGTTTTGGTTTCACCCCTTGAAATGGTTTATTGATTCTTTGTTTCACACTTAGGGGGAGACTATGTTTGGATATTTGTCTTTTACCCCTTTGTTGATGATTGACAAAAAGGGGGAGAAGAATTTGGAGTTAATATTGCATGATTTATGCATATGTGTTTTAGTTTTGTTTGTATTGGTATCAAGAGCAAGTTGGTAGTATGTTTAGTATGTTTATTTTATTTATATGTTGGTATCAAGAGCATGTTTATTTTAGTAGCTTTGTTTTTATTATGTTTATTGGTATCAAGAGTTTTTAAGAGTTTTATATTAGTTTCAGTAATTGGTATCAAGAGTTTATTGGTATCAAAAGCAAGTTGGTATTTATTGGTGTTTTATTGGTTATTGGTATCAAGAACATGTTTGTATTTATTAATGTTTTATTGGTATCAAGAGCAAGTTTGTATTTATTGGTATCAAGAGCATGTTTTGATAAATATTGTTTTATTTAATTGATATTTTATTTAATTAGTATCAAGAACATGTTTCATATGCATATTTACTTTGTGTTAAGAGACTTGTTTATATGCATTTTACATTGTTTATTCTATCCATGAGTTAAGGGGGAGCTTCGTTGAAGCCTAACTTTAATCCATGCATATATAACTCCATGAGTTTTGTCATCATCAAAAAGGGGGAGATTGTTGGCCCAAAGGCCTTCCACTCTAGTTTTGATGATGATTAACTCATGTAGTTATGTGTACTAATAATCTTGTGTTTTAGTTTCAGATCATTAATCAAGATATTAGTTTGTGAAAGCTTCAACAAGATGGTTTGGAAGCATTCACATGGTGATTCAAGAGCTTAAGCATCAAAGATGATATCTAGCACTCATTGGAGTCAAGCTCGGTGAATCTAGCTTTGGATCAAGCCGATTGGAGATTGCGCTCTACAAGAAGACTTAGGTATCCATAGTTTAGTTTTGAGTTTAGATCCCAAATTGTAAAGATTAGTGTAGTATGATAAGCTCAAGTTCACAACACACACGTTTCATGTTTTGAATATTGATTTTCGGTTTTTGGCTTAACCGATCTTGGTTTACATGAATAGGATTATATCAAAACAAGTTTACATGGTTTAATGTATATTAGATTGTTCTATATACATGCATGCTTCTACTATTTAAAGAAACTTAGTTTGATATTCTATTTCATGTGTTTTATGTTTTGGTATTTCTAATCAAAACATATATTTGGAATTAATGACAAAAACTATGATATGTATATGTTTCATGTATATTGGATTTCTATCCATGTGCATCATGCTTCAAAATGTTTAAATATCATGTTTTTGTATTTGGATGAGTTTTAGACAAAATGTATTTTCTATTTCAAAATCCAAGTTTTAGAAAATATAGTTTCTAGTTTTCGAAAAATATGATAAGACACAAAAATAGTTCAAATTGCTTGATATTTGAGTTGAAACTTTTATCACATGTTTATATATCAATGCAAAATGTTAAAACTATTTTTGGGGATTTTTACAAGACTTAGAAGATTTATCAGAATATTTTCAACCCTATTTTTTTGACTTGAACAGTGTCTGCCAGGCTAGGTCGGTTGACCCGAACGGTCGACCGCACCATGTAGCCGGTCGACCGTCAGGGTCGACCGACGTGCACAGATACGTGCACGCTGGCTACACCTGTAGCCGGTCGACCGACTGAGAGCAGTTTGCTCTCTGTTTGTTTGGGTCGACCGGGCGGTCGACCGGTAGCTGTCAACGGTCAGAATATGACCGTTGGACGGTCGACCGGGCGGTCGACCGGCAGGGCTATTTTGGCAAAATCTGCTGCCAACGGCTAGTTTCCAGATTTGCCTATAAATACCCCATTTGAAAGAGTTTTTCTCAAAGAATTTTTGGGAAAATATTTTCATTCTCTCTGGTGTTTTTGCTGCAATCAAAAGAGGTTTTTGGATTCAAATTGAACAATCTTTTGGTGTTTTTATTAGGGTTTGAAAAATCAAAGAAATGGGATTTTAGGAAAGCTTTTGTTTGAACTTCACTATCTTGATTTCTATTATTTCCCAAAGATTTTCTTTGAGTTGCTGGTTTCAAATCCTTTGGTTTTCTCCACACTTGAGCTAAATCTACTATCTTATTCTATAGGATCTTTGTGTGGGAGAAAGAGATTGTTTTGTGGTTGTTGTTTGAAACCACTAAGTTGTAAACCCTATCTTTAGCTTGGCTTTGTGCCTTTCCCTCATTGTGTTGAGGAAGTTTGGCTATTGGGTTGTATCCCTCAAGGTTGTGAGGTGATCCTTGTATTGGTTTGTGGAAATCCCTCAAGTTGTGAGGTGATTGTTGATTGGCTTGGAGTTGTGCCTCAAGGAGGAGGTTGTATTTGTAAGGAGAGGAGTTGGGTACTCCTTGTAATTGTGATTGCCCCAAATCCTCGGTTGAGGTTCCCTCGGTGGGAGTCCTTTGTGGACAAGCTAGTGGATTGGAAATCCTTCGTGTGTCGAAGGCAGGGATGTAGAGCTGGGTGCTCGAACCTCGAAACATATCTTATTGTTTGCGCTTGATCCATTGACTCTCTCTCTATCTCTCTCTTTACTTTGTGCCTTGCATCTCTATTCATATTGTGCATACATATCTATATTGCTTGGCTTGGTTGTATGTGCATCACTTGTTGATCACACTTGAGTGCTCATTGCATTAAGTTTTTAAATTCCGCATTAAGTTCCATAGATTAGCATCATCACCTATTCACCCCCCCTCTAGGTGATTTCACAGGTGGGGTCGTGGCCTTGCTCAAATGGAGAGGGAGTGAAACAGGTATGGTTGTGAGGAAAAGTGAGAGAGTGAATGGGTTAATATACGCGAGAGAGAGAGAGAGAGAGAGAGAGAGAGAGACGAGACAGATAGAGGGAGAGAGGGGAGTACGTGAGTGAGAAAGTGCGCGGACGTGAGTAAGAGGAGAGGGGAGCAGGTGGAGGGGTGGGAAAAGAAATGGGGTGCAGGTGGAGAACGTGTGTTACTGGGGAAGAAGGTGGAAAAGTAAGTGATGGTTTAATAATAAATGAGCTCATTTACAACCACACACCAAAGTGGCATGTTGCTCTGGGCGTTAGGATGTTTGAGAGGGAGTCATGGCTTCGAAACTTGGAGCAAGCAATCAATGGAGTTTGGTTATATATAATTAAAGAGTAAAGAAATAAAGATTAAATAAAATGATTACCTCTTTCTAAAACTTAAGGGGAAATTGGCCATGTGCTTAGAACATTCAATTCATATGTGGGACACCTGGAGTTTGAAACCTGCTACACATCCCAGTTTTCGAATTTCATTTTATTTTATTTTATTTTTATTTTAATTTTTCCCTTTTTGAATAAACATTTAAGCATTATTTATTGGATTTAACTCTATTAATTTAAAAAATCCTCAAAAATCTCAAAAATAGAAGATGTCATCCTAAACATTGTTGTGAAATCAGATTTCAAAATTCATCCCTGATTGTTAATTAAAAATCTCAGAGTCAGTCTGTCACTTTGATCGACCTCGAATGAGATTCTTCTCCAACAATTCCCAAAAAAATTCCAAAATTCTAGAAAAATTATAAATAATGGAAAATTATATTTTGACTAAAATGGCCTCAATTTGACTTTCAGGATGATTAAATCATTATCAGATATCAGTATTGGCATACATATATCGGGAACCCATGATTAGATGCCTGGTAGGCGGACCTAGCATAAACACTTTATCGCTTACTCTGTTCAAGCGTAGTTACCCCGTGAGCATGACTTTGCCGTGAGTGATAGTATGACGTTCATACGCTTGCTGTGACATGGGTGTCTAGCGACGCTGCGAGCGGTAACCACGCCGAGCGTGATAGCATTTAGTGTTTACATTAATTTTGCTCCAGCTTGCCTAGCTTCGTTTGGATGTTTGCTTGCTTACTGAATTACTTGCCTACCAGTTTATCGATTCATCTATTAATGATTGTGAAGAGTTTGAAATCTTATTTATATATTTTTCCTGAAAATGTATGATTTTTTGGTATTTGTACCGATCTCTTATATCAGTACGATTTTTCTGTATCGCCTGACGTGCTTTTGCTTGATGTGCTTGCATATACTATACTGTCTCTTGTCACCTGCCTGATATCACCCTCATGTCATGTTATCACCTTACACCCTACATGCTACTACTTGACACTTGCTTCTTGTTATGACGTGACTTATCACTTGTCACCTCCCTAATCACTTGTTATTATGATGTTAAAACCAGATAGCTGTTATAATTAACTCTCTACTCATGATTATCACATTACAAGAATGTAATATCTGATATCTATTATGTACTCCCATTATGCTTGTTTGAACTCCCATTATGCTTGTTATGTACTCCTGTTATGACCAATATTTTTCTACTTATTCTCATAATCTGATAATTATGTTTAATAAGCCATAAAAAGGATAACTTTCATAGGGTATGGGAGGAAGTGATGGATGTCAGTATGAGGCCTTACTTATAGTAGTGGAATACTAAAATCGATGATTCGTGCTAGGGGGATTTCAGGCCCCCATAAGATGCGTGTTAGGGGAATTTCAGGCCCCCAATGGCTGTGTCCAGGACGGATGGGAACTACTATAAGTATGAGCTATCAGTTCTTCATCAACTTAATAACCAATCTCGACTTTCTTATATATGGATGTATGTATGTTGAGATGTTCACTAGGACACATACCTAGATATATGGGTAGGACGAGTGATAATAATAATATGCCGAGATAATAAATTGTTATGTTGCTTTACAAACTTGGTTATATCAATTGTTTTGCCACAATTGCCTTCATTATTTTATTATAACTGCTTGCATCCTGCTTACTACTCATATTCAATTCCACCAGTTTCCTGGTCTTATCGCATTATACCATGCGTATTCTCTGCTGGATATTGCTTGCTATATCTTTCTTGTTCCTGTATGCTTACACTCATGACACAATTTTCTATGCATGTTTATAATTCAGATTTATCGATACACATGAGCTATCTTTGCACGCCACTTGGCATTCGCATCACCACTCGCTGGCGAGTTCTGACTCCCTTGGATCCTCGTGTCTAGGACTCAGAGTTTGGACTGACGTGGATCTTTTTATTGGGGACCAAGCTTTCCTTGCGGAGCAGGCATACCAGCTGTAGCTCCAGTCCCTTCCTTGCTCTCCCTGGGTGGCTCGTGGCATCTCCTGAAAACTCGTGAGTGCCTGAAAACTCGTGAGTGCCCTTTGTAATGTTCATACTTGTATATCTCCTTGTATTCTCGCAATTGCGCCTATCGGTGATGTAATATTTTTGTAATATTGTGTTACATCTGGTGATAACTTCGTAATTGTACTCATATGTTGGAATGTATAATGCATCACGTATTTCTGAACTTTGATTCGTATCTGTACTGATGCTTAGCGTATATACATGAGGGTATTTCTGACCTGCGTATATACATTGCAGTAACGTCTCCATACTCGCAGGATCGGGGCATTACAAAATAGGTGGATGATAAAGGAACCAATAAACAAAGCACATACCACATAAAAACATATGTCCATAAAACAAAGAACATATCCAAATACGTATCCAAATATAGAAAATCAAAAGTAGACATTCCAAAAAGTAAACACTCCCAAAATATAACACGATCTCCCACAAATAACTCCATCAAAATCTCTCCCCCTTTTTGTCATCAACAAAAAGGGTTAATCCTCTTGGAAATCTGGGTCTTCTGTTGGAGTGGTGCCTCAGGAACAACTGGAGTAGGAACCCATGCGTCGAACGGAGGACCCGTCGTAGGAAGTGGCTTTGAGTGACTACTCGAAAGAGGATCCGGCCAAGCGTTTCTACTGTATGTGTCACCGACACAGGTCTACAGATAGTGAATAGAAGTACAAATGTGATGGAGATCATTATCCACTCTCTGCTTTAGCTGCTGGAAGTGAGCGGTCATCTGCAGGTTGTGCTCCCGAAGCTAAGAAGAAAGAGCTAGATATGGATCAAAAGAAGCAGAAGAGGATCCAGGAACAACAGCTGGGATAATAGGAGGGGGCTGAGGAGCAGGAGCACGCTACCTAGAATGTATCCTCTTGAGAAGAGTGCTGTTGATATCGACTAACAATTCGATGGACCGTTCAGTGGAAAGATCAAATTTAAGTTGCTTCAACAGGCGTGTGATAATCATCCCAAGGGCACGTGCCGGTTTGGGATCAGGAGATAATCAGAAGCCATATAGTCAATGATGAGTTTAGGTATATTGACTCTAATACCTTTCAGAAGGCAATAAATCAGAAAAGGAGCAGAACCCCTAGCATGACTATATTCTCCTGATTTTGGCAGGAGGCTATAGAAAAATATTTTAGCTATAACTTGGGTGGTGAGAGTATAATACTTCACCTTCTCATTCCTAACCAAAGCGGGGTTATCATTATCATGAAGCAACAAGGAGGCGGTGAGGGCAGACTCACCGTCAGGATAGTCAAAATCATGTAAATCAACATTGTATATATCTACCCCCTCACAGGAGAGGTGTAGGAGATGAGCAAATTTTTCAAGTGAAATATTGATATCCTTACCCAGAACTCTAGACCTGATGTGATTGCTCTAAAAAGACAGATTAGAGTGAAAATAGTGTACAAGCTCAGGATATACAGCTTTCTTGATTATGACTAAGTATTCAAGTGAGCTTGTAACGCCCTGATCCGGCGGGTACGGAGACGTTACTGCAACGTATATACGCATGTCAGAAATACCCTCACGTAAATACGCTAAGCATCAGTATAGGCAAGAATCACAGTACGACAATACGTAGTATTTATACATATGCCAACATGAGGAGTACAATTTACAAAGTTATCACCGAGAGTGATATACTATTACATGTATCTTATATCACAGCCGGGTACAAAAGTAAAATTTACAATATGAATACAAGGTGGCACGAGCTGAAGGAAAATCCCGCAAGCTAGAAGGAAGAGTCGGGTACGAAAGGAACCGAGACTAGTCAGCCTGCTCTGAGAGGAAAGCTTGATCTTCGGTGGAGGGCTCCACTTCAATCCAAGCTTCGGATCCTGAACATACAAATTCAAGGGAGTTAGAACCTCCCAAACAAATGTTCAGGTTACAACCAAGTGGCATAAGAGATAAGAGTATAAGAGTTGATATAGCATTATGAATAATAAGCATGTAAAGGAGACACAATGTGTATAACTGGCAAACTCGAATGAATCGTTATTATCACTTTTAAATGCTTAATCTTATTACTCATCTTAATCATATGTCTAGGTATGTGCCATAGCGTCCTACTTCACATACATCCACATCTGAGTAAGTTGAGGCTGTTATTAGAAACCAGCGGGGTATCAACGAACAATGTTTTCAGTGGGTCCCGTGCATACCCGGGACCACGGCCCAGGATGTTCCGTTGCTGGAGAACGGAACCTACCGCAAGGCGATTCAGGAGGGTCTTATAGAATGCCCTTAATCAAGATGGTACCAGGAAGGAGGGAGCCAGCACCTCCCGGTCGCCTAGAGGCCCACAGGTCAGACCGGAAGTTTTAGTTGCATAACATGCCTAATACCACTGTAAACACGAACATGTATTGATAGCCGCGAGTTTCCCCCGACCCGATGCAAGTTGTTCCTTTTTTATGATTTATTATTTAATTATCAGATTTCGGGAATGAGCAGGAACAAGTCAGGATATTAGGAATACATGTATCTCAGGAGTACAGTATGTACTATAATATATCAAGTAGAAATCAAGATGTCAGGTCATCATTCCGTTATCGTGATAATTATGAGAGTCAAGTGTATCATGCCGGGTGTTCAAGTGATAGCATGACAAGAGGGTGTGATATTCGTCAAGTGACAAGTCATGTCATAACAAGGGGCAGTTATTAGGTAGAGTATGTCGGGTGTCAGGTGATAACATATCGGTTGACAAGTGATACAACCAAGAGGAGCTGAGTAAGCTGGAGGTACAGGCAGCGAACAGAGTTTAGACACTAATACGCTTGGCGAGGTTACCGGGACAACTCATTTTAGAATACGAGTAGAAAATTCGGTAGCAACTTGCCTAGACGAATTTAGTGAATAAAGCGCTGAGCGCTAAGTATGCTAACTAGATGGAGCTGAGAAACCTAACGGTCTCAAATCACTTCTCTTTCGAGATAGTGAGAGATCGGAGGCTGAATGGTCTGGAGGCGGTGCTGAGAAAACCTGACGGTCTCAAATCACTTCTCTTTCGAGATAGTGAGAGATCGGAGGCTGAATGGTCCGCTCGAGTTGTTCTATCCTATTACAAGCATTAAGTATATCAGTCCGGTTCAAGTGAGGACATGCCCACAGATTACAACACACACACCCGTACAACCACATCGCACTGATACTAAAGACAATATAATAATGATTTTAATACAAGTCTATTTTCTGGCGAGGAAAGTCACTCGCCTAAAACGCCACTTTTGAAGCTTTGCGCGTCCGAATCCCCGGGAGAGGAAAACACCGAGCGAGCAAAGGAAAGGGGGCTTGGCCTTTGGGTGGCCGCCGGCCCTAGAGTGGTGCGCCACCCCTTGGTGGTGGCCTAGGGAGTGGCCGACCCCAAGGAGAGGGAGGAGGAGAGGAAAGGGAAGGTGATTTTGTTGGTGGTGGTGGTATTTGGTAAAGAAGATGGATTTTGGTGGAGTAATAAAAAGAAAGTAAAGGAGGTGATGTTTGGAGGTTAAAGTAGTGGAGATGAAGGTGGTGTTGTGATGGTGAAATTGATGGTGGAAGTGAAGATGGTGGTGAAAAGGTTAAGAAAAGATGGTGGTGGTGTCGTTAGTGTTGTCGTTGTATTGTCACTAGAATGATTACCGGAATAATCGTAAACGATTACCGAAAATAATCACCGGAGATGTTACTGACGAAGAAGAGCTCGGCCCCAATCCAAGGAGGGGCCGGTCCTAGAGAAGATGATGGGGTGGTGGTTTTTTGGAGAGGTTTTGTTGTGGTGGTAGTTTTGGAAAAGGTAAAGGAGAAGGTGGAGGCTTTGGTGAAGTTGTTGAAGTTGTGGTGGTTTAAATGGAGATGGAGAAGGAAGAAGATGAAGGTAGAGAGTTAGAAAAGTTGTAGTGATTGTGGTTGTGGTGGAGATGAAGGAGGAGTTGGTGGTGGTTAGAGTTTGATGAAGAAAAAATGAAGTGGAAAGATGAAGGAAAGGTTTATATAGGAATTGGAATTGTGAAGGTAATGTAAATAAATGTTTAGAGAGGGGGTTTTTGTAAAATGGAGAGGGTGAGGTGTCACTCTCTTGGCCGGCCATGTGATGGGAGAGAGGTTGGATATTTGGAGAAGATATTTTGGGTGTTAGATATTTTGGTGGAAAGTTGTAGAAGATAATGGAAGAATGGAGAATTTTTTAGAATTTGGTGGAAGGAAAAGGAAGGAAAGAAAATAGGAAAAAGGAAAAGAAAATGGAAAAAGGAAGATATTTTCTTGTAAGAAAAAGGAAAAAATAATTAGAGAGGCGGATTCCCGGGATTCGGTTGCGGATGCGGAAAACTTTCGGAAAAATACCGAAATCGTCCGAAAAACAAGCATCTCGGAACGACCCGCAAAAATTATCAAAAATCAAGAATATTATTCTAAGAATCATGGTGAAATTCGTTTCAAGAAATTCTTTATAGTTTTTAAATTAAAAATCCTGAAATCGGCCGCCAATATCGGTCGACGCCAAATCCGGCAGAAATTTGTTAAATTTGAAAATTCCTAAAAAATGAATTAAGATAGTAAATATTATTCTAAGGAGATATGTGAAAGCGGTTTCTCAAAATTTGACCCCAGTTATAAATTAAAAATCCAGGAATAAACCAGTGGTACTAATTAATCCCGATTTTAGGGTGTTTATAAAAATAATTCAGAAAAAATCTGAAAAATTATGAAAAATCTAAGATATGGGAAACACTGTTTAAAACTAAAATTGACCCAATCTGATTACCAGAGAGATCAAATCATGTAGTACTTCCATTGTAAGAGAAATAAATAAAAGGAAATAAAAATAACAAAGTGTTTAAAAAAATGAGGATACGCATCTGAGTACGTATTCTGAGGATGGGGTGTTACAATTCATCCACCTTGCAAAAAATTTCGTCCTCGAAATTTCAGGAAGGGGAATATGACGGTAGAGAAGAATAGGAAGAAAGAATTTTACCAACTAAGATGTAAATAGTTGAGGGTAACGCTCACGAATAACATCCTCTCGTTCCCACGTGGCCTCCCCTGGAACATGCCTATTCCAAGAAACCAATACTAATGGTATTGCCTTATTCTTCAGAGTCTTGATACTTTTGTCCAGAATGGCCATCGGTGTTCCTTATAAGATAGATCTGGTTGTATTTCCAGTTCAGAGTGATTTAGAATATGACTCTCATCCTTGACATACTTCTGTAACTGTGATATGTGAAAGACATTATGAATTCCTTCTAATGACGGCGGTAATGCAATCGGTAAGCTACATCTCCCACGCAATCCAAAATCTCGAATGGGCTGATATATCTTGACTAAGTTTCCTACGAGTACCGAATCGGATTACCCCTTTTGTTGGTGATATCCTTAAAAATACATGATCACCTGCTCTGAATTCAATGGTCTTCTATTAGTGTCAGCCCAACTTTTCTGTCGGCTCTGTGCTGCCCGGAGGTGATCTCTAATAATTCTGACTTTGTCTGTTGTCTGAATTAGTATGTCTGGCCCCAAAAGTCTTCTTTCACCGACTTCGTCCCAACATAACGGTGACCTACATTTTCTACCATACAAGGCTTCATACGGAGCCATCTTGATACTGGCCTGATAGCTGTTATTATAAGAGAATTCAACCAAATGAAGATAGTCTTCTCATGACCCTTTGAATTCAATCATGCAGGCTCGCAAACATGTCTTCAAGAATTTGGATAGTTCGTTCAGATTGTCCGTCTGTCTGAGGGTGATATGAAGTACTGAATTTCAGACGAGTTCCTAGGCTTTCTTGGAGACTTTCCCAGAAATGCGATCGGAATCTTGTGTCTATATCCGATATGATGCTAACCGGAACTCCATGCAGACGAACTATTCCTTCATATATTTATCTGCCAGAACTTCTGTTGTTTGACCTACTCTGAATGGTATGAAGTGAGCTGATTTTGTAAGGCGATCGATGATTACCCATATTGCATTATACCCTTAGGACTGCGGGGTAGAGCCGTGACAAAATCCATGGTGATATGTTCCCACTTCCATTCGGGTATCGGTAAGGGTTGTAGAAGTCCAGCTGTTCTCTGGTGTTCTATCTTTATCTGCTGGCAAACCAAGCACTTGGCCACATAATAGGCTATTTCCCTCTTCATAGCATTCCACCAAAACTGCTGCTTTATATCTTGATACATTAGTTCCCCCTGGGTGTATGGAATAAGCCAAACTGTGTGCCTCTGCCAGAATTTTCTGTCGAACTTCTCCTTGGGGGACACAAATCCTGTTACCAAAATAAAGTGCATCATCCGAATGAATACGGATATCAGTTCTTAATCCAGCCTCTACTTGAGCTCTGAATTTCTGTAATCTGGGGTCTTCCTTTTGAGCTTCTTTAATCTCATTCATCAGGGTTGATTGAATTTGAAAAGTCATTAACTGTCCTGACTTATCAGTTCCTCGTACTAGCATTAAGTCCAATTTGTGATGTCCTGAATCAACTCCTTCTGTTGAGTGAGTTGTACTAGCATTTTATTTTCTGGCTTCCTGCTCAATGCATCTGGTACTTATTGACCTTGCCAGGATGATATTGTAAGTCTATATCATAGTCCGCCATCAATTCAAGCCACCGTCTCTGTCTCATGTTTAATTCTTTCTACGTGAAAATATACTTAAGACTCTTGTGATCAGTGTAGATTAACACTTTGTCTCCCAGAAGATAATGCCTCCAGATCTTCAATGCGAATATTACTGCTGCCGCTCTAAGTCATGAGTTGGGTAATTTCTCTCATGTGGTTTCAATTGCCTGGATGCATAAGCTATGACATGATCATGCTGCATTAATACACACCCCAAGCCTTTTCTGGATGCATCACTGTATATAGCCATCCCTCCTCTTCCTGAGGGAGTCCTCAAAACTGGAGCTGTAACGAGTCTTTTCTTTAATGTTCAAATGCTGCAGTAAATTCCTCTGTCCATATATACTTCTCCTTTTCGGGTGAGCTTTGTTAACGGGGCTGCGATCTTAGAGAAATCTTGGACAAACCGCCGGTAATATCCAGCTAATCCAATAAAACTCTTAATTTCTGTTACTGTCTTTGGAATTGGCCAGTCCTTTACTGCCTGGATTTTGCTGGGGTCAACTGAAATTCCTTCTTCTGAAATCATATGTCCAAGGAAAGCTATACAGTCTAACCAGAAGTCACACTTGCTCTGCTTAGCATGAAGTTGTTCCTGCTAGAGAGTCTGTAATACTATCCTCAAGTGTTCTGCATGCTCTCTATCATTCTTGGAATATATTAAAATATCATCTATAAATACAACTACAAACTGATCCAAATATGTTGAGAACACTCTGTTCATCAAATCCATAAAGACTGCAGGGGCATTGGTGACTCCGAAGGGCATGACTAGAAACTCATAATACCCATAGCGAGTCCTGAATGCTGTCTTTGGAATATCTTCTTTCTTCACTTTAGCTGATGTGTAACGCCCCGATCCTGCGGGTACGGAGACGTTACTGCGACGTATATACGCAGGTCAGAAATACCCTCACGTATATACGCTAAGCATCAGTACAGGCAAGAATCAGAGTACGGAAGCACGTGGTGCATTATACATTCCAACATATGAGTACAATTACAAAGTTATCACCAGAGGTGATAAATATTACAAGAATATTACATCACTGATAGGCGCAAATGCGAGAATACAAAGAGAGGTACATGCATGAATAGTACAAAAGGCACTCACGAGTTTACAAAAGGAAAACTCGAGAGGCACACAGGGGGCCTGGAAGGATAGAGCTCTGGACGGTCTGCTGGAAATCCACGCTACCGCTGCGCCACTCTGATCAGCAACTGGGGGAATCCACACGCTCCGAGCTCCATGACCTGGACATGAGGATCCAGGGGAGTCAGATAGAACTCCCCAGGCGAGTGGTGATACGAATGCCAAGTGGCGAGCATAGGTAAGCATGCAGGAGCAAGTAGATATAAAACAAGTGATATCAAGCAGGAACTACTCATGGTATGATAAGATAAGAGAAGGTAAAGAGATGAGAAGTAAAGTAGATAGGGCAACACCAGATATCTCCTAAGCTAACATAAAACCGATAAAACCGAATAAAACCGATTACGAGCAAAACCGATTATACAAGCTTAGGTCACGGCTCAATGAGACTAGTACATCGAAGGAATAATCCAAACAAGGAAACCCTCATCTATATACCTTTATCCCATGTCACCATAATCCAAGCACATACAACCCGAGTTACAAAACGGCACAACAAATTGTATATTAGCATCTTATTATAATTGGAGCCGTCTAAGTTCCAGGCTTCAGTATGTGTCCCATTCCACATACTTCCACTCACAACTTATATAGCAAGATTTGGAAACTGATAAAGTTCGATGAATCATGTTTCGGATGGGCCCCGTACATGCCCGGGACAACGGTTCAGGAGTATCCGGTGCTGAGCCGGAACGTACCGTTAGGTACGGGACTTATTTACGCCCGAACAGGAATAGAGTATCGCAGATCCCATAGAAATAGGCCTAGGGCATGTGCATACCCGGCAGGAATGAATAGGAGTAGGGGTGCCAGCACACCCACGGAATCCCTGGTGGCCGCCAGGTGATCCCTCAAGTAAGTGGCCACGCGCGGCTCGATAAGACCACCATAAACATGATTAATCAGGGCCCATCAGTTTTCCCCAAAACGGGTGCAAGTTGTCTTATTAGAATTTAATATGTGATTATCAATTTACGGGAATAGCAGGTACAAGACATGATCAGGAGTTCAGGAGCACATGAGTACTATAGATTCAGGTCACTGTATATATAATACAGGATAACAAGTACAAGATTCAAGTCACTGCATGTGATGCAGGATAATAAGTATAGTATTCCCGTAAATGAGATAATCACAGGTCAAGTATATCATGCCGGGTGTCAAGGGATAGCATGACAAGATGGTGATATTAGACAGGTAATCAGTCATGTCAAGAGATTGATATTAGTCCGGTGGTAAGTCATGTCTGGCGTTAGGTGATAACACATCAGTTGTCAGGTGATACAAACAGGTGTTAAATAGTAGCATATAAAAGACAGGTATGAAGTAATAGCATGGCATGTGACAGAATAGTAGCTGAGCACAATCAAGCGGAGCTGAGCAAGCTGGAGTGTACAGACAGCAAACAGTATTTAACACTGGAGCGTCTGGCAAGGTTACCGGGACAACTCGGCTTAAAGTGCGAGTAGAAAATCCGGCAGCATCCCGCCTAGACGAATCTAGTGGTAAAGCGCTGAACGCTGATCATGATAACCAGGCGGAGCTGAGAAACCTGACGGTCCCAATCACGTCTCTTTCGAGATAGTGAGAACCGGAGGCTGAAGGGTCCAGAGAAACTGACGGTCCCAATCACGTCTCTTTTGAGGTAGTGAGAAAACGGAGGCTGAAGGGTCCAGTCATTGGCACTCGACCATACACAAATACAGGGACTCAGCCCAATACATAATACATGAAAACATGGAATAAAATACATGTCGACCCGACGAAGCGGGGAAACCCAAATGGAGGCGAGAGCGAGGACACTCGCCTAAGTCTTTAGAAAACACAGTGGAATCCCCGATCTCCGGAATCCAGGAAATCAACGCGTCAACGCGTTAAAGAGAAAGTGAGAGAAAGAAAGGAGGAAATAAGAGAGAGAAAGAGAATGGGAAAGAGGAGAGAGAAGTCCATGGAGAGAGAGAGAGAGAGTATGAGAGTAAGACGCGGGGGTTGCAGACGCGGAATCACAGACGCGGGAATAGCAGACGCGGGAATCACATCGCGGTAACATGAGTAGAACACAGACGCGGGCATGGGCTCCGCGTCGCGTTGATACAGGACGCGTGGATCGCGTTTAAACAAATGCCAAGAACGCGAAGACTCGCG